>CM062267.1:1499941-1532441 GCA_031216635.1 Dissostichus eleginoides | reverse complement strand
ACTTCACTTTCTAATAAGAAAAACACACGAATGACATGGAAAACAAATCACTTTTTTAATATCAATAATCGTATCATCATATAGGCCTATGACTCCTTAGTATTACCGTATATAAAATGAAATACTTTACTTTGAATAATTAGTGTTTGGTATGTTTTCCATCTACTACTTCTCCCATTCACAAATCCGAATTCAAGTCAAAAATTCTAAAATTCTATTAATATGTAACAAATATATTCCATTTCAGAAGAAACAGCCTTCAAGGGTCAAAATCTGCACATACATCATTCAGCAGTGCACAGTGAAGCTCCAACATCCAACTGTATGAACAAGCAATACTTTGAAATGCAAATGTGTGTGTGTGTGTGTGTGTGTGTGTGTGTGTGTGTGTGTGTGTGTGTGTAGTGTGTACCAGTGCAGGTAGTTGATGGAGTAGCTCCAGTGTGTGTGTGTGTGTGTGTGTGTGTGTGTGTGTGTGTGTGTGTGTGTGTGTACCAGTGCAGGTAGTTGATGGAGTAGCTCCAGTGTGTGTGTGTGTGTGTGTGTGTGTGTGTGTGTGTGTGTGTGTGTGTGTGTGTGTGTGTACCAGTGCAGGTAGTTGATGGAGTAGCTCCAGTGGTCCTCGATGTGCCAGCAGAAGGAGGAGAAGCACATCCCGACGTAGAGCCAGGGCAGCGTCATGCCGCAGATATCAGCCGTCACGTGGGTCAGCACCGAGGGGTTCATCATCGCCAGGTTGTTCAGGTTCCAGCCGCACTGCAGGTACTTCTGCACACACACACACGCACACACACACACACACACACACACACACACACACACACACACACATATTTTTATTATTTTGTATTGTGGGAAACGGTATTTCGATCTCTCTGTAAACACGAACTGAAAGATTGATAGTAAAGTTGACTTTGACTTTGAGATGCTGTAGAGGGACAGTGTCTGCTATCGGTCAGTATATCTGAAATGGCTACGTTAGCTACGTTGCAGCGTTTGGTTTCTGCAGCTTTTAGTAAACGCTGCCATGTCTCCTCAAGTTGCTGAATGTTCTCTAAATGCCGCATGTGTTGTTGCTGGAGATGTTTCTTCAGGAGGAACATTTGGGTTTTTATATCTGCATCCTTTCTGAAGCTGCAGACATCCAAACTATCACCAACCCTACTCCCGATTGACTTCACTGCTTCTCAAAGACTTCTCTGTGGTTTCCCTTGTGTTCACCTCGTCCTCCGGGGAGACCTTGAACCTCCCGTTGGGGATCGGGAACCCGCTGCCGAACTCTTTGGAGGCGATGTCCGCTCCGTACTCCACGGTCACGTCCTCCTCGATCGCTCCCACCAGACGCCAGAACTCCTTCTCCACCAGCTCCGTGGGAACCATCTGGGACGAGACGGCATAAATATATATATATATAAACAGAGGTGGGAAGTATTGGAGTACAAATACTTCGTTACTGTACTTACAGGTTTCTGGTATCAGTACTTTACTCCACTACTTATTCTTCTGACTATTTTTTACTTTGACTTCTTACATGTTGAACACAAATCCCTGTACTTTCTACTCCTCTGGTCATTATGAACTGTTTGTACTCACATGAACCGGCATGTTGAAGTAATCCGATTTGAAAGCGTCGGCCATTTGTCCGAAGGCTCTCAGAGAGTAGTCTCTGTACGCCTGCTCGAAGCCGAACGCCTCGTGAGGTTTGTTGCATTCCTGCAGGGAAACATTATCATTAGATGAATATATTGAATGTGTTCTCTGTATTCTGAGTGAATTCCAAGCACTTCTGAAAGGTACCTGAAGCCTTTCTCACCACATCTTAATTGTTACTAAATGCAATCACATAATATCAAGTTTAAAGAATAGATTTATCAGATTGTTTATTTATTTCTCGTAGTTTACATTCTGCTACTGGCTGCTTTTCCCTTTGCACGACCCAACACCTGCAATATAACACTTTATCACCATCCTCCTGCAGATACCTCACTACCTTCTACTTGCACTGTTACACCTGGAATGAGTCATTATTATTTCATTTAAAATGTTTAATATGTGTGCATGCCGATTTACTGAATACTGTTTTTAATTAGTCTCTGTCATTATCGTCTCTTTGCTGTAACTATGCACATTTCCCCTCTTTGGGACGAATACAAGTACTTTATTTACTACTCAGATGTTGTACTTGAGTAAAAGGAGAAGTAGAAGTTTTTCTGGCAAATGTATGACTTTAAAAATGTCGGACTTTAATCTCTGAGTCTTTCCTGGGATTATTGCTCCCTCCTAAACTCTCCTAACCCACAATGGTCTTATTTTTAAAGTGTAGACTAGTTTTGATATCTTGCCCAGCTCATTAATCACATGCTCCTCCTCACCTGAGCGAGGCACTTGGGCACCTCCAGTCTCCTTTGGGGATTTCTGGCAGGGGGGGGATGAGGCAGAACGTGTGATAGCTGTCATCGCAGCCGTCGCACAGCAGGAGGCGCTCTTCATCCCCCCCGCTGCCACACACCAGACAGATCACCAGGTCCACCTGCAGCACAGAGGGGGAGAGCCAGGCCGGCTGAAGGGACCAGCATTAGAGAGGGGCTTTTACAGGATGACCCTGAAGGCAGCATCTCCCTCGTCCAATGGGATGTCTCCATGTGATTTTGGATTATGTCAGAAAGAATCTCAAATCTTTTATGATACTTTGACGCTTAGTTCAGCAGAATAATCTCCACATATTAACCCCACAAAAAGCTAACATTGGGTACTACAGCACGGTCACATGACTTCACGTCACCACCGCTAAGCTAAAGGTGGCTAATGTTGGGCTATAAAGGAACTACAGCACGGTCACATGACTTCACGTCACCACCGCTAAGCTAAAGGTGGCTAATGTTGGGCTATAAAGGAACTACAGCACGGTCACATGACTTCACGTCACCACCGCTAAGCTAAAGGAGGCTAATGTTGGGCTATAAAGGAACTACAGCACGGTCACATGACTTCACGTCACCCCGCTAAGCTAAAGGAGGCTAATGTTGGGCTATAAAGGAACTACAGCACGGTCACATGACTTTACGTCACCACCGCTAAGCTAAAGGTGGCTAATGTTGGGTTATAAAGGAACTACAGCACGGTCACATGACTTCACGTCACCACCGCTAGCTAAAGGTGGCTAATGTTGGGCTATAAAGGAACTACAGCACGGTCACATGACTTCACGTCACCACCGCTAAGCTAAAGGAGGCTAATGTTGGGCTATAAAGGAACTACAGCACGGTCACATGACTTCACGTCACCAGCGCTAAGCTAAAGGAGGCTAATGTTGGGCTATAAAGGAACTACAGCAAGGTCACATGACTTCACCTCACCACCGCTAAGCTAAAGGGGGCTAATGTTGGGCTATAAAGGAACTACAGCATGGTCACATGACTTCACCTCACCACCGCTAAGCTAAAGGGGGCTAATGTTGGGCTATAAAAGAACTACAGCACGGTCACATGACTTCACGTCACCACCGCTAAGCTAAAGGTGGCTAATGTTGGGCTATAAAGGAACTACAGCACGGTCACATGACTTCACCTCACCACCGCTAAGCTAAAGGGGGCTAATGTTGGGCTATAAAGGAACTACAGCACGGTCACATGACTTCACGTCACCACCGCTAAGCTAAAGGAGGCTAATGTTGGGCTATAAAGGAACTACAGCACGGTCACATGACTTCACGTCACCACCGCTAAGCTAAAGGAGGCTAATGTTGGGCTATAAAGGAACTACAGCACGGTCACATGACTTCACGTCACCACCACTAAGCTAAAGGTGGCTAATGTTGGGCTATAAAGGAACTACAGCACGGTCACATGACCTCACGACATGCAGGTACATTAGAGTTGGTACTCACTGGACTGGGGAGGATTGGAGGGGGTTTCTTGTATCGGGACTTTGATTTGTCTTCAATGATCGGCTCTTTAATTTCCACGGGCTCCTGTTTCACTGGGACGGGAATCTCTTTTTCTGCAAGACAACCGGAGAAAAGGTGACCAACAGCATCACAGAGCGTACGCTTTAATAAGAACTTCAACAGGAAATATATTCCACTTTAACGCCTCCGGTTTAAGCATTTACACGCAGAATACAAACATGTGACATAGGGTTTATAACACAGCGTCATGTCGCTGGGCGCGTCTAAAAGGCTGTGTTTTATCAGTTAATATACCAGGCTCAAATGTCTGCCTGTAAACATTACCATCAACATGTTAAATATCATTATTATGTTCCACCTTCTCTGACTTTAATATTGTCCCGTTAGAGCAGGACTGTCAAACTCAATTTCATGGCGGGCCACATCAGCATTAAGGTTGCACTCAAAGGGCCGGTTGTAACTTTAAGACTATATAAATATATATAAAATAGTGTATTATATGACATGATTGCCTCTGCGTTGAATTATTATCTGATAGGGTAATAACTTCATAATTCACTTCGTCTGAAAGCAGAAGTCCAGGGCAAATAACTGCAAGTCTCTTCAGTCTGCATGTCACAAAATGAGATGCATTGTGGGACATGTAGTTCATGGGCAACGTGCTTCTGTAAAGCGGCATGTAACCGTATAATAAACGTATTATATTCTTTCAGAGCTCTCGCGGGCCTCATGAAGTGAAGTTCTGAGTCCCTGCTTTAGAGTCACAAGGACTGAGGTGTTTTAATAAATACTGGGGTGTGGAGCCTCACCTGGTTCCTGTTTGGCGACGAAGGATCCCATCCTCCTCCTCAGGTTGGGTCTGTCTCCGGGCTCGACTGGTTCTGTCTTCACACAGACGGCCTGCAGACACATGGAGAAAGGTAAACGACTTATAATACATAACAGGAAATATGTGTAGAATTAGGGAAGCACGATATTACATATATATCATAATATAAAAGCTCTGTTGATAGTTTGAACCTGTGTGTGTGTGTGTGTGTGTGTGTGCGTGTATGTGTGTGTGTGTGTGTGTTGCTGGTTTTAGGACTTTCAGGTGTGTGTGTGTGTGTGTGTGTGTGTTGCTGGTTTTAGGACACTTTCAAGTGCGTGTGTGTCTGTGTGTGTGTATGTATGTGTGTGTATGTGTGTGTGTGTGCTGCTGGTGGTGCCAGGACACTTTCATGTGTGTGTGTGTGTGTGTGTGTCTGTGTGTGTGTGTGTGTTGCTGGTTTTAGGACTTTCGTGTGTGTGTGTGTGTGTGTGTGTGTGTGTGTGTGTGTGTGTGTGTGTGTGTGTGTGTGTGTGTGTGTGTGTGTGTGTGTGTGTGTGTGTGTGTGTGTGTGTGTGTGTGTGTGTGTGTGTGTTGCTGGTTTTAGGACACTTTCAGGTGAGTGTGTGTGTGTGTGTGTTGCTGGTTTTAGGACGCTTTCAAGTGCGTGTGTGTCTGTGTGTGTGTGTGTGTGTGTGTGTGTATGTGTGTGTGTGTGTGTGCTGCTGGTGGTGTCAGGACACTTTCATGTGTGTGTGTGTGTGTGCTGCTGGTGTCAGGACACTTTCAGGTGTGTGTGTGTGTGTGTGCGTGTGTGCGTGTGTGTGTGTGCTGCTGGTTTCAGGACACTTTCAGGTGTGTGTGTGTGTGTGTGCGTGTGTGCGTGTGTGTGTGTGCTGCTGGTTTCAGGACACTTTCAAAACACTTTCGTGTGTGTGTGTGTGTGCGTGTGTGCGTGTGTGTGTGTGCGTGTGTGTGCGTGTTTGTGTGTGTGTGTGTGTGTCTCTACATTGAAACGTCACCCACCTCACACTTCATGCGTTTGGCTCTCCTTGCAGAGTGTGTGTCGGGCGAGGTCGGGGGGGTCTGCAGCTCCTTGGTGTCCGCGGTGATGTCGCTTCCTGTTCCCTCCGCCTTCTGAACACACTGCAGGACACACACAGCGGGTCTTTAACCTCCCCATTTCTGTATTTAGCACTAAGCTAATGTTCCTGCATGTTTCTTGTTGTTCTGAGTTTGTATCTTCATGGTTTATTGCACGTTGCTTTGGATAAAAGCGTCAGAAAAGAGGTTTTAAGATTGTTCTGTTGTATCACAAGATCTGTGTGTCAAACTAAAGTGTGTGTGTGTGTGTGTGTGTGTCTAACTGGAAATACCTGTGTGTTCAGGTGAGATATGAATAGCTGTTTAGACGCTGCGTTTCATTTGACTACGCCAACAAAGACAGGTGTTCTAAAACAGGAAGTTCCGCCTGTATTTAAAAAGATCTCTTTATATGATTATTACTTGTGTTTAGCAGCTGTAATAAAATAAACTCTGGGGAAGTAAGAGCGTCACGCTGTGGCTGAAGGACTCCATCAGGGAGAGAGTCAACATCCAGAGGAGGATGTGGTTAGAGAAAGTATTTCAGTTTAAACAGGGAGGAACATGCCGAGATAAAAACTGAGGAAAGGTGAGCAGGCGAAGAGAGTCAGACGTTCAGAGAGCTGCCCGTCGAGGTGCTGTTGGGTCATTAAAGAGGCCATTAAGAAGGGGAGGAGAGAAGACGATATTTCAACTGATGGATAGCTAGCACCTAATTAGCTCAATTAAAACTGTAATCTTACGTCGGAGCACGCAGGAGTTTCTGGGCTTCCTCGGCCTCGACTGGTTGGTTCGTCTGTGTTATTGTGTAACTTAAATATCAATTAAGGGTTAGGGTCAACACAAACTGACTGACAGATCGAGGAGAGGCGGACCAGCAGCTCCTGTCTTTAGAGAGGGAACCTCCTCAGGGTTAGGGTTAACACAAACTGACTGACAGATCGAGGGAGAGGTGGACCAGCAGCTCCTGTCTTTAGAGAGGGAACCTCCTCAGGATAACACCTGACTGATAGATCGAGGGAGAGGTGGACCAGCAGCTCCTGTCTTTAGAGAGGGAACCTCCTCAGGATAACACCTGACTGATAGATCGAGGGAGAGGTGGACCAGCAGCTCCTGTCTTTAGAGAGGGAACCTCCTCAGGATAACACCTGACTGACAACGAGGTGAACACGTGAAGATATTAGAAATACTTCAAAAACTGATGTATGTTTTTAAGGTTTAGAGGTACTTGTACTATAGTTGAGTATTTTCTTTTCATGTCCCTTCTCCCGCACTATAAAAGGTACTTTTGACTGATTTACTCATTAGGATGTTTACATAAAAACATGAGATTTTAAATAAAAAATACACACACACACACACAGACACACACACAGACACACACACACACAGACACACACACAGACACACACACGACACACACACACAGACACACACACACACACAGACACACACACGACACACAGACACACACACACAGACACACAGACACACACACGACACACACACACAGACACACACACACAGACACACACAGACCACACACACGACACAACACACAGACACACACAGACACACACACACGACACACAGACACACACACACACAGACACACAGACACACACACGACACACAGACACACACACACGACACACACAGACACACACACACACACACAGACACACACACGACACACACACACAGACACACACACACACACACACACACACACACAGACACACACACAGACACACACACACACACACACACCAAACACACACACAGACACACACACACAGACACAGACACACACAGACACACACAAACAGACACGACACAGACACACACACACACACACAGACACACACACAGACATACACACACACAGACACACACACACATACACACACACAGACATACACACACACACAGACACATAGACACACACACAGACACACACACAGACACACACACAGACAGACACACACACACAGACACACACACACTGACACGACACACAGACACACACACACACACGACACACACACACACGACACACACACACACAGACACACACACACACACAGACACACACACACACACAGACACACACACAGACACACACACACAGACACGACAAACAGACACACACACACACACACAAAGACACACACACACACAGACACAGACACACACACAGAACACACACACACACACACACACACCACACACACACACACACATTCTCAACCTAAACTTTATTTTGAATTATTACATTTTTGGGGAATTTAAAAAAACAAAGCGGTGTTGAGCACTTTACACGTCATCATTTATTGACTTTCTTTCATAACACTTACTTTTACTTCTGAACATTTTCAATGCAGGACTTGTATTTGTAAGAAAGCCAGTGTGGTATAAGTACCTTTACCGAAGTAATCTGAATACTTCTTCTACCTCCTCATGAAACGCTCTACTAATCGCTCGATTTAAACGATCTTTCTGCAGAAAAACGAGCTCCCAGATGTTTTAAATTCCCAGTCCGACAGTGAAACAGGACCCTGAACACACCGCCACACGTGCACGTCTTCATTGAAACAGGACCCTGAACACACCGCCACACGTGCACGTCTTCATTGAAACAGGACCCTGAAAACACCGCCACACGTGCACGTCTTCATTGAAACAGGACCCTGAAAACACCGCCACACGTGCACGTCTTCAGTGAAACAGGACCCTGAACACACCGCCACACGTGCACGTCTTCAGTGAAACAGGACCCTGAGCACACCGCCACACGTGCACGTCTTCAGTGAAACAGGACCCTGAACACACCGCCACACGTGCACGTCTTCAGTGAAACAGGACCCTGAACACACCGCCACACGTGCACGTCTTCATTGAAACAGGACCCTGAACACACCGCCACACGTGCACGTCTTCATTGAAACAGGACCCTGAACACACCGCCACACGTGCACGTCTTCAGTGAAACAGGACCCTGAACACACCGCCACACGTGCACGTCTTCATTGAAACAGGACCCTGAACACACCGCCACACGTGCACGTCTTCATTGAAACAGGACCCTGAACACACCGCCACACGTGCACGTCTTCATGCATGTTTGTTAATGGTGAGTTTGCCGACACAAACGTACCTTTTCCGGTTCAGGATCAGCCTCCAAACAAAGCTTCAGTTTGGAAGCTGTCTCTGGAGCCTGAGCAGAGAGAGCCGGGAGACACACATTTTGGTTTTGAGCAGCGCTCTTTATACTCGTGTGAAAGCAATTAAATTCACACCAGATTCACACTGATGTTAGTCAAACAACAGAGTTCAAAACAAACATCTCTAAATAAAATGCAACGTAAACAAACCATGCATTTCCTAATAATGCATTTGTTTCCTTTTGTTTTCATGGTAGGAAACTAGTCTTCCTGTACACATCTTTTATAGCGTAACACATGATTTAACTTTGACTGTAACATTAAAGGATAGGTGGAAATAAAAAGCTATGGATGAGCATTATCAGGGTTTGTTTACAGATCAGCCGAACTCTGTTTACTGTGTTTCTGTTGACACAAACACTGAGGGTGAGTAAAGCAAACATTTACACGCCTTTGGCATCACATCTAAGGCCCCGTCCACACGGAGACGAAACGGGCTGTATCCGCTACAGTTCTTTATCGTACAGACGGTTCGTCCACACGAGGCCGACACGGAGCCGCGGACACGGAGCGCTCAAACGATACCCTTTGATAACAGCTCCCAAAGTGGGTAGGTCTGGAGACGAAACGCTTACGGCTCCGTGTGTACGCCCTATATGATCATAGCCCCGCCTCTCCCCACCTCTCCTGCTCACCCCCTGCGTCACTGCTGATGTGTTTCGCCAACAACAACAATGGCGGATCACAGGGTTGCGTTCGTGCTCCAGACGCTACTGACCGTGATACAGATGTTAGTGCAACATCTACAGCTCCTCACATCCATCGGCAACAAGTGGACATGGAGAACTACATGATGCTAAATCCACCGCGGAGAATAACCAGAAGGGCAACCATGGCAACCAGGCAACCATGGCAACCATGCTCGGGGGGTCTTATTCGTTGCTTTTGGTGTATTTTGTGGCGGAAGTACAGCGCCACTTACAGGCCCGGCATATGTACTACAGCGTCTCCAGCGGGTCGAGCGGTCTCGTGTGGACGGAAGACTTTTTTGATATCGAATTCGGTTAGTTTTCGTCTCCGTGTGGACGGGGCCTAAAATGATGCTTTCTTCATCTCTGATTGTATGTTGAGATTTTTGTTTATGAGGGAACGTTCAATAATGCAAAATACAGGCCAATATAAAGGGCCATTACAGGTATAAAATAAATGATACGTACAGAGCCGAGGAGGGGGTTTATTGTCTCATAGAAATATACCATCATACAGGCATAGATTTAGGTGAGAATATAAATGATTTTAGTCGTAAATGTAAGATTTTTTGTGGGTTTTCTCTTTCTGATTCTTATCCTCGTAGCATTTGTCATTTCATGAGGTTTTCTTAATAAAACAAAAACACAAATTAGGAAGGAGATTGTTTTGACATTTTGAGAATTCGTGAGATTTTCTTCTGTAAAGAAATGAAGGGATTTCTTCCTCAGTAATTTGTGTATTCATGCAGCTTTGTATGACGACACTACGAAGGGATTTCTACATTTCAAATATTTTAAGAATTTGTAGTAAAATTAGCAACTGTAGATATAAACAAATAATACATATGGAGCCAGGAGAGTTTACTCTGAGTCTTGAGTTGAACCTTTTTACAGGGTATTCTCTCGGATCAGAGAGGGACATTCTCTGGCACTGTTTGATCTGTTTGATCTGTTTGATCTGTTTGATCTGTTTGATCTGTTCTATGTCCTCTATATATTCATGCTGCTCTGCTGGAGGAGGACTTCAGTTTTTCATTGACATATCTACACTGTAGCTGCTGAGCTCATGATGAGAGAGACTTGAAACTTGAATTTTCTGAAAAAAGTCAGAATTTTACGATTTTCGGAAAAAAGTCAGAATTTTACGATTTTCGGAAAAAAGTCCGAATTTTTTAGATTTTCTGAAAAAAAATCAGGATTTTTTAGATTTTCAGAATTTTCAGAGAAATGTTCGAATTTTTGAAAAAATACTCTTTTATTTGATTTATCTGTGTTATCTGTTCTATGTCCTCTATATATTCATGTTGCTCTGTTGGAGGAGGACTCTTCCTTAGAGCACATTTCTGCGTTTTCCAAACCCTCAGATCATGATCTAATGTTCTCTGTGTGTCAGCTCGCTCCTCTGTTAATAAGACAGATGTTTAATATGTAAATGTGAGTGTTGTTCCTGCTCCTCACCAGCAGGTGTGCTCCGCTCTGGAACAGGTTGTAGGGGTACAGGATCTTCTCGTAGTGAACTCTCAGGTGAGAGCCCACCGCTTTACCTGGAGCGAAACCCATCGTCATCGCTATCTTCGTCCAGCGGCGCTCCGTGCAGACCAGATCGAAGCCTCCATCCTCGGCTACCAGCTGCACACACACACACACACACACACACACACACACACCACACACACACACACACACACACACACACACACACACAGGCACACACAGGCACACACACACAGGCACACACAGGCACACACAGGCACACAGGCACACACACAGAGAGAGACACACACACACACACACACACATACACACACACACACACACACACACACACACACAGAGACACACACACACACACACACACACACACACAGGCACACACACACACACGTTAGCTTACTATCTCACAAAGTAGCATCTAGCTATAGCAACAGTTATTTTTGAAACCCCCATACAGAGTCATTTTATTTATCCTGTTTTCAATAAATGTTGACATTTGGACTTCTGGAGGTATTGGAAATGAATTGATAAAACACACCTGCAACCCTCCTATGGCCACTAAATGAAATCTAACTCTCTTAAAGGTCACCTATCATGCTATCTCTAGGCAATAGCATACGTCTCAGATATATACAAATATATAAAAAACATGTCTATGAAGTGTTTTGCTCAAAATACCAAACAGATCACCCATTCTAGCCACGCCTCATATCCCTCTATTTCACTTCCTGTTTCTAAAGTGCTGATTTGGGGAATAAAGCTTTAAAAAATAAAAAAGAATTGAAAAATCAAAAAGGAGGGGGCTGAGCTCATGTGGGACCCGGCAGCTACTGTCTAAACTAAATACTGCCGTGATGAAACGCCATATCATGGATTATCAAGGATTATCTCTGAAACAGTATGGAGCTCAAAGGCTTTCTCTCTTGCCGGTTATACCACAAGGTGAGTTCCTTTTTATTTCCTGCTTCTTCACACACATGCTCTCCAGTACAGGTTAGCTCTGAGTGTTAGCGATGCTAATGTAAACACCGACCATATTACGTCCAAAACAGTCGGGCATTGTTTCTGATAGCAACGTTTCTGATAGTGCCGTGGGTCCACATTTCAGATATTACGTCATATCGGACACAAATCTGGATCAGCTCCGTTGTTCCCCCGTTTTTAGAGATTTGGGTACGGAGGAAAAGAGAGAGGGTTTTATTTTCTGACGCTGCGTGAGTTCCCCGACACACCGGGGACACATGTTTATGTATGAAAGACGTCAAAAAGTGCATTTTGCATGAAACTCCCCTTTAACAGTGTAATATTCATAATATAAGTGTCATTTTTATCTCACACTGTGCAAAAATACAAGGTTTAACACAATAACAATGCAAGCAGAAACTAAAAAGCTGCAGCGTTCAAATTGGTCCTAGTTTGAATGTCAGTGTCATAAATAAAGCTTTTGGTGCAGCACGTGGTCGATGTTCAGTATATAATGAGCATTATGCACCTTGTTCAGCTTGTATAGATCCAGGATCTTCCTCTCCACGTGGGGGATCTTCAGGGCGCATCCCTGCAGGTCCCAGAATTTGGCGATCTGGTCGAGGAAGTTGAGTTTGACTCTGGTCTGCGCCTGGGAAATAATGTGAGAAATGCAAACAGTCAGCCACAGAAATCAGGGAAACAAACGAGAGGAAGGCTTATAAGGAAAAGTGAGGCGATCCCCGGGGAGAGATAAGAAAACAGGGCTCAGAGTAATCTAAACAAGAGGAAACACCATCCAACACACTGAGGAAGGAGACGTGATACACTCAATAATCAGTTTGAATATTTAAATCAACAAATGTCATGTTTATGGGCTTTTAACTCATTACATCTTCTATATTTTTAATACAGGAAAAAAGTGAATATATCAATTTAAATAACTAAACTCACCTCCAGCTCGTTGAGCCTCTGGATCCGAGGAACGAAGTGAAGTCTGTCGACATCACAAGCAAACGGAGGCTGCCAACCCTGCACACACACACACACACACACACACACACACACACACACACACACACACACACACACACACACACACACACACACACACACACACACACACACACACACACACACACACACACACAGGTCAGAACAACAGGAAGCATGGATATTGATAAGGTATATTACTTTAAAGACGGTCCTAAAGGCTAATTAAAGCAGATAACTGGAGGTGGTGGTTGCAGGTTTTCAAAGTGAAGTTAGGTTATAGTTTGGAGAGCAGCTGCTGAGGATTGATTGATTGATTGATTGATTGATTGAACACAGAGACGCTCTCCTCTATAACACGGATCAATATCAGATCAATACTGAACACAGCCGGCACACAGGACAACAACATCCCAGAACAACAGAGGGGTCAACAGGACCATTGGAGATATATACAAATAATATTATATATATTATAGAGCCGGGGGAGTATGGACAAAGACTCTGAAGGATTGCAGTCCCCAGAAATATAGGTTGGTTTGTATCGGGGAGTAAATAAGAACTAGAAAAGATAATTACTTTTGAGTGATTAATCCAACGTGGAAAAGTCATGCATGTTCATTGTTGTCATCTTGTGACTTTGATATCAGACAATTTTCACATTTCTGAGAGGAAAGTTGTACATTTACAGGAAACTCGAATATTCTCTGAGATAAATTTGAGAAAAAAAATGAAAAACTATTATTTTTGGTGAAGATAGTTAAAGTGGACCTATCATGCTGTATTTGACAAATATATTGTAGGGCCAGACCTATACAAAACATGTCTGTGAAGTTTCTTTTTCAAAATCCCAAACAGACCCCCCATTGCAGCCATGCCTCTTACTGCTCAAAGCCTTCTTTTGCAGCCCTGTTAGAGAAAGGCAGATTTTGGGTCCCTTGAAAAAAAGAAAGAAGAGGAGGCGGAGCTAATGCCTGATCAGAATTCTACCGGAGATAAAGTTAAATTCTGCTGTGATAAAACGCCATCCTGTTTAAACCACATCAAGGATTATCTCTGAAACAGTATGGAGCTCAAATGCTTTTTCTCTTGCGGGTTTATCACAAGGTGAGTTCCTTTTTTTATTTCCTGCTTTTTAAACACATGTGCTCTCCAGTACAGGTTAGCTCTGAGTGTTAGCGAGGCTTGCTAATGTAAACAAAGACGAGATTACGTCCAAAACACGTCAGACATTGTTTCTGATAGCAACTTTCTGTGGGTCCGCTGCCGATTTGACGTCAGTTCGGATGGAATCTGTATCCGCTCGTTGTACACCCGTTTTTAAAAGATTTGGGTACGGAGGAAAAGAGAGAGGGTTTTATTTTCTGACGCTGCGTGAGTTCCCCGACACACCGGGGGACGCACCGGGGACACACCGGGGACAAACCGGGGACACACCGGGGACACACCGGGGACGCACCAGGGACACATGTTGATGTAGAAAAGACATCACAAAGTGCATTCTGCATGATAGGTCCCCTTTAAGTAAGCTTTCGCCTGCCTGACTCTCCTGTATTTATTTGTTTCTCCTAACCTTTTCTAACCTTCTCTAGCACTCAGCATCAAGTGCCTTACCTCATTTGATTCAGGAGAACCTCAAGTTCAAGTCTGGTTCATTTAAAGTCCACATTTTACCTTAACTTTGTGTGATAATGGCTGACTTTACCAGCACTTTTCAAAAACGCCAGTACAAATGTTGTGTTTTTTTAGTGTTTACTCCGCCAGGATCATAGGAATTTTCTTTTTTATTATTTATAAAGCTGCATTTAGATGTTTTAGGCTTCCAAATTTAATTTAATCTGCATATTATGTTCCCTGAGCAAGTTACAGCCACTTATTCCATATTATCCTAGGCGTTTATATGGAATAATAAAAACGAAATGTATTTCCATATTGAAATGACTGGTCATGTTTGTCCAGACTCAGTCTTGCTTTTTGACCGGCTTGCACACTTACATTTAAATATATCTAACAATCCGAACACAAATATGTAAATATCTCAACAGTTACTACATCATTTACATTTGTTGTGTACTTGTTTTACCTCGTGTGCATCTGTCCTGTTTTTCACTCTGCTTTCACTCCTCATTTCCCCACAGGGATGAATAAAGGTCCATCTCATCTTAGCACTTTGCATGGTGACGTAAACCTCATTTATGACTTCATATTAAGGTTTCGTAACATTGTGACACATTTCTTGTTAATTAACGACAAAAATCTTAAATACTATCAGTAGTTTTTCCACATGTATTTACAGCGTGAATCTGAGTGTCCCCTCCCCCAGCGTGGTGTAAAGGGCTCTAACACACCAGCGCGACCCCGTTTCTAGCTTACCTTTCGTTTTCTTAATATGTTATAACACTGATACAAGACATACCGAGACGCATAAACAACAGCAACTAAGAAACAGAAATCACACAAACCCTGTGAGATAACATAATGCTGTTTCATTATTATATTCTATGTGTTAAAGGTTCCGTTTAACACATTATAGTCTAGCCATTGGACTTCAAACCAGATAAATATCCTTTAAGTCCAACCGTTTTGTGATAAAGTGCAGCACACAAAGCCATTTGAATAAAGCACTTTGAGTATATTGGAGGATCGGAGTACAATCCCAACAGTTCAATGATGCCATGTTGAAAATGTACACTGCTATATCAGCAAAACAAGAACAAGCAGAGACGCGTCAACAACAACAACCCCTGTGAGTTGAAATGCTGTTTACCTATAATTATGTTTTTGCTTCAGGTGCTTCAATCATAGTTGCTCTAATCCAGGGGTCTCAAACTCAAGGCCCGCGACTTCATTTCATGTGGCCCCGCAAGAGCTTGCAAAGAATATAATACGTTTATTATACGGTTACATGCCACTTTACAGAAGCAGGTTGCCCATAAACTACATGTCCCACAATGCATCTCGTTTTGTGACATGCGCCCTGAAGAGACTTGCCATTATTTGCCCTGGACTTCTGCTTTCAGACGTAGTTAATTACTAAGTTATTATCCTATCCGATAATAATCCAATTCAGAGGCAATAATGTAATATAATACATTATTTTATATATATATTATATATTTATATAGTTACAACCGGCCCTTTGAGTGCAACCTTTATGCGAATGTGGCCCGCAATGAAATTGAGTTTGACACCCCTGCTCTTATCGGTGTAAGAAATTAAAATCAATATTGAATGACGTCATTTAGCTTAAACACACAGTAAGCTTAAAACAGTTTTATTCTGAAAACAGTTCCGGTTAAGTTTACTTTGAAAAGCTGTATTGAAAGGCGTGTGGAGTGATGCAATGAAGACACAACGTCTAAATCCTCTGTTATGCACGATATCGGACATTGGAGAGAGAGGAGGGCGGACCCCCTACGTCACAGCCGCCATTGAAAGGAGGAGCCCTGAATCAGATACAGACGGAGAAACAACGTGTTCTCGCTAGAGATGGCAAATCCGGATCCTTTTACAGACTCGGAGACTTCTGAGTCAGTCATTGAAGAGATCCGGATCATACGAGTCCTTTGCGTCATATGAGTCAGCATCACCAAGAGCCTAGAAATCCTACCGGTGAAACCGAAAAGTTGTTGCGTTTCACGAGCATATTAAACTAACGTTACATTAACCTCCGCTACACAGTGTCTTTTGCTTTAATAAAAAATGTTGATCACAAAAAAAAAAGGGTTATTTTGCGATTTGGCGAATCTGAGTCTGCTGTTGACTCGTGCATGACGACGAGTCTGCTGGATCTCTGGATCTGCTGCTATACGGTTACGGCTCTGAGTCCGCACGAGTCTGCTATGTTTTGAACAGTGAGTCAGGATTTGCGAATCTCTGAGTCTGCTTTTGACTCGTGCACAATAGCCGCGGGAAGTAGGGTGCTGGAGGCGGGGCTGCGAGTGGTGTACATTTGAAAAACTTCATGTTACTGTTGTTGAAATCTCTCCCCACTTTTGTCCGCACCCCCTAAGTAAAATGACTTCCCAGTTCCCGCGGCTATGCTCGTGCATGACGAGTCTGGATCTCTGGATCTGCTATACGGTTACGGCTCTGAGTCCCCACGACTCACGAGTCTGCAGGAAGTGAAGGAAGTTCCCATGATTCAGTGAGTCAGGATTTGCGAATCTGAGTCTGCTGTTGACTCGTCCATGATGAGTCTGCCTGGATCTCTGGATCTCTGGAACTGCTACGGTTACGGCTCTGAGTCCGCACGAGTCTGCAGGAAGTTTCACTGATCCGCGTCCCCTGAGCCAAACGATAACTTCTGGCAGCTATCCTACTTGCTAAAGGCCAGGCAGATGGACTGGGGTACGTAGTAATGTGATTTTACATGTTATAAGGAGGGTAGCGAGTGACGCAATTTATAGTTTTAATTTGTACGTCACCAGGTGTAGGACTCAAAGGACTCGGGTTAATCGAGAGGGGCGACTCGTCACGACCAGCTCATTACTAGGATCCGGGTTAATGATCCGGATGAATCAGGACTCACCCATCTCTAGTTCTTGCTCTCTTTCCACCGGACCAACTTCGAGACAACAGCTGTTGTCCCCTGTATCGCTCTGTTTGTTTCATTACCACGTTACTTAATTAAAGTACCAATTTGAACCTTTTCAGAGACTACATTGTCTCTTATTTTAACTTCCTCCTGGACGCGAGAACAACGAACACAAACCAACATCGGACATAAATCCAAATATCAGGAGCCTAACCGTCCAACCATGTTTTTATAATATTGTGGGTCACACATCCCTACCTCCATGTTCATCATTTAGAGTTGAATCCCAGCAAGCATCCCAACAGATTGACCTAATCTCAGTTTCTTGTTTACCTTTTAATTGTCTAAGTATTTTATGATAATGATACGGTACAAACAAGCTATACTGAACACAGCAAAACAAAACAAGCAGAGAGCGTAAACAACAACAACACATCATAGCCTCGCTGATTGGAAAACCGACCTAACACCAGACATCAGGAGCCAATTCGTGCCACAAAGACATCCCAATAATGTAATTTATGTTCATAATTTGGAGGTCAATCCCAGTACGAGCATCCCAACAGATTGACCTAATCTCAGTTTCTTGTTGAGAGTGAGAAGCCCACCTCCCCCGCTGCCTGGCACACACAGACGGGCCAGATGGAAGACTCCCTCACAGATTGCCACAAAGCCAACATGGAGGACAACACCCTGCAACATACAGGCCCGAGCATGAACACTGCCTCACCTTCACACACACACGTCATTTATTACTACATCATGCTGAACCACATCTTCAATATAACAATAAGAGTATATGTAAATAAACCTGAGTCCCATCACGAGGGCACATTTCAGTGACATTAAACCATTAAAAAAGCATTTAATTAAGTTAACCATTGAGATAAACACATAAAAGCTTCATATATTTAGTAGAAACTGAGAAGGGATGCAAGTGCTTTGTGAGGATGCTCTCCTACAAAAAAAACGTAATCAACCCCAACTGCAGGGATGTGTTGACATTTGAATAATAAGGCCAAAGGGGTTAATTCATGTGTATAATCCATGTTTTTATCTTCATATTTTAAGCTGAAGAAGGAGAAAGTCTTCCCTCCGCACAGATGTCAAAGCTGTGTCCTGAATTATGACCATGGTTGTATAAAGAGAGCTGAATACAACACCGTTTATATGAGAGTTACTCAGTGGTGCATGAAGCCCAGAATGGCCCTTAAACAACCCGGACGTGGGCCCATTGAGCATGCGCAGTTGGATTTTCCTCTTAAGCCCCGCCTCCGATCCCCCGCTCTCTGTCAGTCAGATGAATCGATAGAGAAAATAACTCTGGATTCATCTTTTAACGCGTTTTAAAACTTTAACACCTTAATGATTTAAATAAGGGATGTAACAGTGTTCATGCTGGGTATTTTATTTAGCTTTAAAACAAATGACACGCTGATTTACAGACGTCTCTTTCCCCCATGTAAGTCAATGGGAAAAGTCCATAATGACATCACGGTAGTTGTAGTACCACCGTTTGGCCACTACGCCCATTCATAAAAACCGGCTTCAACTTCCTTCAGGTTTTAATGACAGGTTGGTTGTTGAGCTAACGTTAGCCTAGCCTCAATGACCGGAGCCCCGGGGCTTTGTTTACCGACAACACGGAGAAACACCACCGTATTACACTTTAAATACACCAACACATCTTTATCAGACACATTAAACATGAAACGGGGCAAAAAAACTGCGTGTAAATAGCCACAAACGGGAGCTAACTAGCCTAGCAGAGATGGGAGAAGTACTCAGATATTGTAGAAGTAGAAGTACTCAGATATTGTACTTGACTAAAAGTAGAAGTACTCAGATCTTGTACTTCAGTAAAAGTAGAAGTAGCCTACTCAGATATTGTACTTGAGTAAAAGTAGAAGTACTCAGATCTTGTACTTGAGTAAAAGTAGAAGTACTCAGATCTTGTACTTGAGTGAAAGTAGAAGTACCAGAGTGTAGGAATACTCTGTTACAGTGAAAGTCCTGCATTCAAAATGTTCCTCAAGTAAAAGTAGAAAAGTATTCTCATCAAAATATAGTGAAAGTAGCGACAGTAAAAGTAGTCATTGTGCAGATTGGTCCATTTCAGAATAATATATATGATATGTTTTATAATGATTGATCATGAAAGTGTTCTCAAAGCTGGTAAAGGTGCAGCTAGTTTGAATGACTTTGTATACTGCAGGGTAGCTTGTGGATTTACTCCAGGTGGAACTAAAGTCTGATTTAACACTTGGTTATATTTCACATCATTCATCCACATCTGTGAAGTAATTAAAGGGATTAAATACATGTAGTGGAGTAGAAGTACACCATGTACCTCTGAACTGTAGTGGAGTAGAAGTACACAGTAGTAATACATGTTAAATTAAAGTACAAGTACCTACATAATGCAGCCTACCTCACAGGATATACTTTACTATATAAGCTACTGTGCACAACCTCTTTATTACACTATGTGTATATGGTAAATCAGAGAGTATTCTATTTTATTCTGTATATGATATAATGTTTACTTCTCTGAATATAGGTCTTTATTACTGAGAATACGTGTGTGTTTTAATGTTTACCTTTATTTTATTAAGTAATTATTGTAGAATGCAGTACCTGAGTAAATGTACTTACTTTACATCACTAATTACATAAATGTACATCATGTCAACAACATATTGCTCTTTTTTAATACTATGACCCAGGTTCATCTCAGTATATTTAGCACATAAATATGTATGTAAGCGCTTTGAGCACCAGGAAAAGCACCAGAAATCACATGTATTATTATTATTATTGTTATGTATAATATAAATCCCTGCTTCCACTTTAAAATATAATATACTGCAGTTGTCAAATATTCATTGTAGTAAGGTGTTTTTATATTTGGTGTAAATACTTGTCCTTATTCTTTTTTAATGACACATAAAAAATATGTATTATAATATTTACAGAACTTGATTGATGTACTTCACTACTGCAGTTGTTAAATATTCATTGTAAGTGTATTAGTGATTTAGTTTATTTTCATAAAGATGTATTATTTGTATCCCAATTAGGTATTTGTTGTCTGTAAACAAGGCATTACACACAATGTGAAAATGAATATTATGAATATTTTATACATGTATATTTTGTGTAACTACTTTTCCTTTTTTTTTTTTAATGATTAATATTTTTTTGGAATATTTTCCTTTTATAACATCCTCCAGTACTTGAGTACATGTACTTGGTTACTTCCCACCACTGAGAGCCTCTGTGTGTGTGAGCAGCACAAAGAATGAACGTCCGCCATGTTGGAGAGTCCCTTTAAATCTACAGCGTTTCTCCTCTCCTTGAGCCGGTCCTTCTACCGACATTTCGCCCCTCCGTTACCGGGGAATCAGACACACTCACCGGGGGCGGCCGGACCTTACAGATGCCGGTTCTCTCCGCGATGGGTCGGATCTTATTGATGAAGGAGTACGGGTCTCTGAATTCCTCCCAGCTCGGCTCGAACACCGGGCACTCCGGAGGAGGCTGGAACTCGTCCGGCCGAGGCTGGCTCATATCGTCCCCGTAAATAGAGCTCTGAACCCGGCTAGGTGACAGAGGGAGTCCCGCTGCAGGGTCACGGTTCTCCTGTAGGAGTTTTTATATTTGTAGTTTTTTTTATAATCCCGATGGCAGTCTGTCGTCAGCAGCACGAGAGGAGGCAGCTTACACACACACTTCGACACTCACAAACACACACACACACACACACACACACACACACACACACATCCATGCACAGTGTTCCAAGGCAGTGAGCACGTCCGCTGAAAAAAGTAGACACCCCTCAGTTTTTAATAATATTTCCAGTATTCACATGTTTTTCCTACTTTCTACTTCCACGCCACTATAATTCAGAGGGAAATATAGTATTTAATCCACTAAATGTATCTGATAAGGTAATTTGAAGATTTAAATACATAATACAAAATAAATAGATGTGTCATCTGTACAATGCCTCAGGTTAATAATGCTTCTTAATAACAAACTGCATTTAAATAGGTTTGCTTTTTTATCAGTGCTGTGGTGCAATACATTCTTATGTATATAAATACAAGATACACAGTGGTGTAAGTACTATGCTTACTTACAATATACTTACATTTAATTGTAGGTACTTGAAACTAATACTGCGTACGTTTGCACATCCCTGTTACAATTTTCCACATTTCTGCACAAAATTACACAAAACTTCACAGGCGTTCTATTTTTAAATATTCTATATTTAGATATATCGTACATAATTGTATAATAAGCTAATTTATGTTTTTTTGTAGTATTTTTTAATATTTGTTTTGTATATTTACCTATATTTATATTTCTTGATTTTGCATACATGCTGATTTTTCCAGTTTTTCCATTGTTTGCAACTCTATACTTCTACACCAATATAACTACATTTTAATGACTGTGTTATTGTGGATAAAGATAAGACTTACAGCGCAGTAGTATAATGTCAACATAAAAGAGATGTTCATATGCATAGTATAATATATTTCATGCAATAAATAATGTAACTTTTGGTACCTGTTCTTCTCTCTGTGGTGCTCTCTCTCCTGTAGTTCTATTAGTGCATGTCAATGGTCTGCAAAGACTCAAATCCCTGTGTTCCTCCAGAGGGAGTTTCTCTCCAACACACGTAATGTACTTTTGGTTAACCGAGTACAGTGTCAGGTGTTCCTACTTTAAAAAAGTCTTCCACCAGTATAAATGTATATGTACATACTGCATTATAAAGTACAATAAACTAGTAATATGCATGTAAAGTACTTTAAAGGTATACTTAAATACAGTAGTTGATTAAATATACTTAGTTACTTTCCACCCTCCTCGTAGATAATCTAACCTGAGCTGTTCTTTGTTGAACAAACAGGAAAATGTGCATCTTTAAAGCAGGAACTAGTTTTTGATGATGATGATGGTTGCTCAACTTGCTCCTCAGCACCTCTTCATCTCTGCAGAACAACAAACAGCCTCTAACTGCGAGTACTAGTACTTCCTCTCATCGTGTTTTTAAGAAATATTGAATATTCTGTGAAACAGTTCTGCTCTTTGTAGGCTGTCTAATGTTTACACTTTACACGCGGAGGGATACGTTCAGGTGACACCTTCAGGGGCCGCCGGGACTCGTTGTTTAAATAACCCGGTGAGCAGTCTGATTGGTCGCTTTTCTATAACAGCTGCACACACCGCTCGGATCATGCATAACGTTTTCAAAGTTCATGTTTTAATGCAGTTATCATAATAATCATAGTTTAGAAAGACACTGAAAACAAACCAAGCTCATCAGTCAAGGGTGTAGTAGCTCTGGTTTGAGAAGTGGGGGGGACACACACACACACAACAGGGGGTCCTCCGCAATGAAAAATGTTCTCGATTTGAATCCCATTTCCTGCCTTTCTACAAATATATTAGGGACTATGGTGTTAAAAAGAATCAAAGAAAAATGTGCAGTGTGGTGACACCTATCGCCTCCGCCTCCCTTTCATCGGCACTACAGTAGCCTATATGATGAGTGTGCAGATGTATCTGGTATCCTATCCACGTGAACCTATTTTATTTGCGGGTGGACCTCACATCCTCTAGGGGGGTCCTCACATCCTCTAGGGGGACCGGGGGCATGCACCCCAGGAGGATTTTTTTAAAGGTCCCATGCTGTTCCGGTTATCACCCGTCCCCTTGGGTTATGTAGCTTTTTCTGCATGTAAACGGTCTGCAGAGTCACAAACCCTCAAAGTGCACCCTGTAGAGCAGGGTTCCCCAATTATATTTACCAAAGGGCCAATTTTTGTCAAGCATGACAAGCTAAGGGCCAAAATGTTATGTGTCACTAAAAGTTGTTTTACACTGTGCAGATGTTACCTCTATTATAATTGTTGTAGTAGTGGCAGTAGTAATTAAACAAACCCTGTTTTGAGAGTAAAGGAAAAATGCATCCTTGAACCAAAATTAGACCGAAATCAAACATTTATTAACAATAATAATAAATAAATGCTTTAACAAATACAAATGATTGTGCCGTGGTCTGATGGGGCATAACAATACAACAAAATAAAAAACTGAACTCTGATCAAATAGTCAGACAGGTCGACATCCAATTCAGCAAACACTGTAACACACACTGAGGAAGACAGGAAGACAGAGAGAGAGTTTCAGTTAGTTACTTTTATAATGTCATACCGAAATACACCGCATTATTAGTTTTAACATTTTTAAATATGTGTACCAAATAATATCAGGCTGTAAATAACACTTTATTTTTAATATATTATTTTAATGTTGTATTCAATTTGACCAGTTGGTGGGCTGTTGTTAAAAGCCCTGCATTATCCAAGGTTTTTGCTCTCTCATTTTATTCATTTGTTTTTAATTACGCTGCGTAGCATTTTATTTAGGAAATTAATGTATATATAAAATATAACTATAAAATGGTTATTTTTGTCTTAATAATTATTATACCACAATAGAATTGACAAATTGCAAAAATAAATTGATGTTGTTCGCTCACCAATCAGTGAGAGAAGTGAGAGCGGCGGGATGAGGCAACCTGTCTGATGTTGGGCCGGTATTCTGTTGTGGCAATCCCGAGGCAACTTCACGAGCCACGTCTATCGCACACCGTGTAATTAACTCGGCATCAGCAAACGGCTTCTTGCTAGCGAGCGTCCAAGAGACGTGCAATGAGGCAGCTGTTGCGCTCTCTTGTGCCGATGTTGTTTTCAACATTGTGGAAACAGAGTGCTTGTATGATGCAAGCAAACCTGCTATCTTTTGTGTGCGCTGGTCGGATTTCTCTGGATAGTTAGCATTAAAACTGGCAGCATGAATAGAGGTGAAGTGCCGCTTCAGGTTGTCTGATTTGATTACAGCTACATTCTGCATGCAAATCAAACAAGTCGGTTTAGCATTGGCGTGGTCCGGTAAAGAAACAATACTTCTCAGTCCAGTCAGTTTTGAACTGACGGTTCTCCTGGTCTACCTTCCTCTTCTTAGCGAATTCCATCCTGGGTTTGAGTTATCCACGGTCCGTTAGTGTCATGTTGGTCAATCGCTGGGCTTGGATGACAGGCGGCTAGCTGGCGAGCGATTGTTTATATGTGTTTGCCGATATTTCCAGGTGGTGACGAGTAAGTCAAGCGCGCGAAGCACGTCTTGCATATGCACGTGATAAGGTCAAGGTTCAGGTTTAAATTAAGAGTGTCGACGGAGGTCAAAATAAAGCGAAACCGCGGACATTTCATTAATATGTTATAACAAGTGAATGCCAGTAGATCAGCGTGGGCCATGCATTTGCCTCTCGTGGGCCGGATTTGGCCCGCGGGCCGCTAATTGGGGTTGGCTGCTGTAGAGAGTAAATCTCTAACACAGAAAAGACCTGTCTATGCTGCCCCAGAACGCCTCGTTGGAGATTTCTCTTTTTCCATTGTTTACTTCTTGGGTATAGTGACGTAATTTAACGTAACGGCTCCGCAGATTGGCCGCAAAAGGTTACGTTTGGACCAATCCGCGGATTTCCTCACACACACACACTCGGCGGGACGTTGCGAGGCTCACTGGTGTGGGGTCGGTGAGACAGCGAGACACCGCGGAACTCAGCCTGAGCACACACACAAACTCCCAGCCAGGCTGCGGGTGTGTGTGTGTTTCAGGCTGGGTTTCGCTGTGTCTCGTATACTGATATACACCTGAACATCAGCAGGAGAGGACTCTTTAAAGTAGAGACACTACATACTGATATACACCTGAACATCAGCAGGAGAGGACTCTTTAAAGTAGAGACACTACATACTGATATACACCTGAACATCAGCAGGAGAGGACTCTTTAAAGTAGAGACACTACATGCTGATATACACCTGAACATCAGCAGGAGAGGACTCTTTAAAGTAGAGAGACTACATACTGATATACACCTGAACATCAGCAGGAGAGGACTCTTTAAAGTAAAGACACTACATACTGATATATGAACATCAGCAGGAGAGGACTCTTTAAAGTAGAGGCACTACATACTGATATATGAACGTCAGCAGGAGAGGACTCTTTAAAGTAGAGGCACTACATACTGATATACACCTGAACATCAGCAGGAGAGGACTCTTTAAAGTAGAGACACTGCATGCTGATATACACCTGAACATCAGCAGGAGAGGACTCTTTAAAGTAGAGACACTACATACTGATATATGAACGTCAGCAGGAGAGGACTCTTTAAAGTAGAGGCACTACATACTGACATACACCTGAACATCAGCAGGAGAGGACTCTTTAAAGTAGAGACACTACATGCTGATATACACCTGAACATCAGCAGGAGAGGACTCTTTAAAGTAGAGACACTACATACTGATATACACCTGAACATCAGCAGGAGAGGACTCTTTAAAGTAGAGAGACTACATACTGATATACACCTGAACATCAGCAGGAGAGGACTCTTTAAAGTAGAGACACTACATACTGATATATGAACATCAGCAGGAGAGGACTCTTTAAAGTAGAGGCACTACATACTGAGATATGAACGTCAGCAGGAGAGGACTCTTTAAAGTAGAGGCACTACATACTGATATACACCTGAACATCAGCAGGAGAGGACTCTTTAAAGTAGAGACACTACATGCTGATATACACCTGAACATCAGCAGGAGAGGACTCTTTAAAGTAGAGACACTACATACTGATATACACCTGAACATCAGCAGGAGAGGACTCTTTAAAGTAGAGACACTACATATTGATATACACCTGAACATCAGCAGGAGAGGACTCTTTAAAGTAGAGACACTACATACTGATATACACCTGAACATCAGCAGGAGAGGACTCTTTAAAGTAGAGACACTACATACTGATATACACCTGAACATCAGCAGGAGAGGACTCTTTAAAGTAGAGACACTACGTACTGATATACACCTGAACATCAGCAGGAGAGGACTCTTTAAAGAAGAGACACTACATACTGATATACACCGGAACATCAGCAGGAGAGGACTCTTTAAAGAAGAGACACTACATACTGATATACACCTGAACATCAGCAGGAGAGGACTCTTTAAAGTAGAGACACTACATACTGATATACACCTCAACATCAGCAGGAGAGGACTCTTTAAGGTAGAGACACTACGTACTGATATACACCTGAACATCAGCAGGAGAGGACTCTTTAAAGTAGAGACACTACGTACTGATATACACCTGAACATCAGCAGGAGAGGACTCTTTAAAGTAGAGACACTACATACTGATATACACCTGAACATCAGCAGGAGTATACATAATGCACATAACTCTGCATAATTAGTACTTGTACGTTTGGACTGGAGTATTTAGATGACTGAGACTTTAAACTGCTTCGTCATGAATGTTGTTGTTATTGACGACTCAGCGCTTTGTTGTTTCAGGGTTTAATTTCTCGGTGAGTTTATTCACGCCTCAGGCAACAGTGAAGGTTAATGTACAGCTTTATAAAATAAAATCATCACATGCAGCTCTGACTCTGTGATTTCTTCAGGGACAAAATAATCAACTGGCACAATTCAGTCATTTTTCTAAAATCTCTAAATATATATATAATCTGAGAGCAACACCTTCTGTATTAAAGAGAATCTAAAACAGTTACAAAAAGATGGATGAGGCAACACGGACGTCTGATGCAGGCCGGGTCATAAGGCGTGTAGCAGCTTCTCCATGAGTAGAAATATATTGCACTTTGAAGACAAACTGAAAAAATAATCTCACAGGTGAGGAGAGTCATGCAGCTCTGAGGGCTCGCTGTGAGAGAGGCTAGCTGCCGTCTGTCCGCTCTCTGCTGCTGCTGCTTGAAATGTTGTGTTTCAAGCTGTCAGTTTAGGATGTTTACAACACGGTGCTCATGGAAACACTAACACTTTCTTCTTCTTCTTCTTCTTCTTCTTCTTCTTCTTCTTCTTCACTTCTCTCGCAGCACACACACTCCGGCGTCGCAGCGCTGCGTCGCCATGGAGGTCACGACCTCCCAGGAGTCGATGACGGGGTCGTAGCACTCGATGCTGCTGAGCAGAGAGTTCCCGTCGTACCTGGAGAGAGGAGGAAGGACATTTTCATTTAAGGAATTTTTTTTTTGTTATATCGTGAACGTCATCTTTATTTTCTCCGAATTCTGACTTTTTATAAGAATTTGTACTTTTCTCAGATTTTCGACTTTTTCTCGGAATTCAGTTTTTTTTCCAGAATTCTTTTTTTTTTTCTCACAGATTTTAGAATTTTCTTAGAATTAAAAATGGCTCAGAATTTTGACTTTTCTAAGAATTCTGTTTTTTTCTCAGAATTTTCGACATTTTATAAGAATTTGTACTTTTCTAGGATTCTCGACTTTTTCTTGGAATTCTGTTTTTTTTCACAGAATTCTGTTTTTTTTCTCAGAATTTCACAGACATTTCTTTTTTTGTAATATAGTCAACATCATCGTTATTTTCACCAAATGTTTACCCTTTATATGAATTTGTACTTTCCTCAGATTTTCGACTTTTCCTCGGAGTTCAGTTTTTGTTCCAGAATTTTACATTTTTCACAGATTTTTTAACTTTCACAGAATTTTCTAAGAATTCTGTTTTTTTCTCAGAATTTTTATTTTATTCTCAGAATTTTCCCAGATGTTTGACTTTTCTCAGAATTTGTACTTTTCTCAGATTTTCGACTTTTTCTTGGAATTCAGTTTTTTTCCAGAATTTGGACTTTTCCCCCAGTTGTGCCTCGTGTGCCTCACCCTGCGATGGCGTAGAGTCGTCCTCGCAGCACCGTCGCTCCCACGTAGCATCGCGGCGTCGTCATGCAAGCGACCGTCGCCCAGTAGTCCGTCCGGATGTTATAAACCTCCACAGAGTCCAGGTGGGAGACGCCATCAAACCCCCCCACCACGTAGATGTGGTCGTTCAGCAACGCCACGCCGGCGCCTGGAGGAAGCAGGAAGATTGATTTGATTGTGTATATATAGGTATATACACATTTTGTATACATATTTTTATATATATTTGTTTTAGTATTCTGGATTGTGGGAAATAGTATTTCGATCTCTCTCTGTACACACAAACTGAAAGATTGACAATAAAGTTGACTTTTGACTAAGAGTCTCATAAAAAGAAACAAATGGCGCATTGCGGCACGTAGCACGTTTTTTTTTGCTTTTCCACTAGGGCTAGTTCCGGCTCAGGGCTACTTTTTCACCTTTTTTCTGGCCCCTCCAAAATCGAGGTTCTTAGCGGGCCAACAACCGGGCTGAGTGTGCTAAACTAGTGACCTAAACACTCTCGACTGCTGAATGGTCAGAGAGAATCGCTGGCAACTACAACAAGATGAACATATCTGACCGTGATTTAATTGTAATACACGTTTCTAAATGATGCCGAAGTAACAACATACTGATACCGGTTAGTAACCAAACCATGAATTAATGCTTTGACAAGTCTGCAGACAGACGGCAGGAGAAACACCTTTTAAAATGCGTGTTTTCTGAATGGAGATCGGCTAAGCTAACGCAGTATATGCTCCGACCGTCCACACTCACAACAACGGCCTACAGACAGAAATAAAGCAGCGCCTGTATTCTCCATGACACAGGCAGGCTGTGGTTTGGACTTGTTTAACTTCTGTCTAGTTTCTGAACAGATATGAGGAGCTGTGAGCTCTGAGGGCTAACAGCTAACGGCTGATGTTGGTTTTGTGGTTCACATTGAAGATGACGTCACGGCTCCGCCTACACTGCGTTACTATAGTTACTGCCCCAGCTACTAAACTGTAATGGAAACGCAGCATGAAGTGAGCCTGGCCTACCAAGGCCTACCAAGGCCTAACCATACCGTACTAAGCCGTGCGAGGCCCTGCAGTGGAAAAGCCCCAAAGGAAACACACACAGAGAAACTAGGGAGGCACCAATATGACATTTCCCAGCTGATACGGATTTCTAGATATCAGAAATAAAACGACCTCTTGTAAAGTACCGAGTCACAACGTTCAGCAATAAATATCATCCAATTCTACGATTTAGATCCTACTCAATATAAATACTGCTATATTCTTTTAATGTTATTATAGTTTTCTATCTGGGTTATTATTTTTTATTTAATTTGATGTATGCACCACGACATCAGGTCAAATTCCTCGTATGTGTCTCACACACACACACACACACACACACACACACACACACACACACACACACACACACACACAAACACACACACACACACACCCACACACACACACACACACACACACCACACACACACACAACACACACACACACACACACACACACACACACACACACACACACACACACACACACACACACACACACACACACACACCTTACCTACCTGAGCGCTTGGTGGCCATGGGGGTGACGCTGGTCCAGTGTCCGGTGTGCGGGTCGTATCGCTCCACCGAGTTCAGGATGTTCAGACCGTCGTACCCTCCTGACAGGAAACAGAGGATCCAAACTGTTAGAAACATCTCCCTGGCCCCCGGCTTGAGCTTCAATCTCAGGATCCATGTATTTATGATCCTCTCCAGAATGGAAGTAGTCATCACATACAGAGCATCAACTAGTTCCTGAACAGTGTCCTTCACATGCTGATATCCAAGAGAGGGAGTTACTCAGTCACAAGATGGAGAAATAGAAAGCAGTATTCAATGTTTAGTTCAGATTAGCTCCACGTCAGAAATGATCATGCTTGTCATCTGTCTCTCTCCATAGAGGCTGAATCATCATGTTAATCACATAGCTATCATATGCCTCAAACAGTCCTGATGCTCTTCTAGGTAATCATACATCCTGTCATGCACACAGCTACAGTTGGGATACCTTTGTTATCACGTTACTCTCATGTTGGAAGAGGACACTCAGGATGTTCCCGACAGAAACAATCAGAATCCTTTTTATAATCCTTTTTTTTTTTTTTTTTTTTAAATTGTATTTTGACTGTATTTTCATCCGACCACACGGCAGCGTCGCGTGCTTCAACGGAGACGCTTCCCATTCACTTTGAATGGGGTGACGTCACGCTTTGCCGAACTGCATTGTGGTTCCGTCGCGTCGCTTCAAGTTCAACTTTTCAAGCGTCGACGGAAGCGGCAGCCAATCAAATCATATGCCAGTACAAGCGCAAGCCAATCAAACCGCGTGCTTGTGTGTCCAGGGCGGGAGATTAATGTGATTGGTTGTTGGTCCACGCCAGACACGCCCACCGGCAAGCTTCAACGCACGCTGCCGTGTGGACGTACCGTCAGTTTCAAACTTTCTATGTACGTTAAAAATGGTTTGTGTTGTAAACACCATGAACTCTGACTACGGACTCTTGTATGGAACGCGTCACAGAGAAGAGACCGTTTGAGCCTCTCAGCGGCAGAACTCACAGGGAGTCATAGGGAGCTATAATTATTATTATTATAATGACTTTTCTCTCAGATCTTTGACTATTCTCAGAATTTTTACTTTTTCTCTGAATTTTTACTTTTTCTCTGAATTTTTCTCTGAATTTTTCTCTGAATTTTTACTTTTTCTTTGAATTTTTCTCTGAATTTTTCTCTGAATTTTCTCAGATTTTCCACCAAATGTTGTAAACACCATGAACTCTATCTGACTACGGACTCTTGTATGGAACACAGAGAAGAGACCGTTTGAGCCTCTCAGCGGCAGAACTCACAGGGAGTCATAGGGAGCTATAATTATTATTATATAAATAATATGTATAATTAAAGCTCTGTACCGAGGCAGTAGATGAGTCCGCTGGCGACCACAAGCCCCGCCCCCTCGCGGGCCGTCTGCATATCTCCCAGCATGCTCCACTGGTCGATGTTCGGGTCGTAGCGCTCCATGCTGGTGTGACGCCGGCTGCCGTCAAAACCTCCAGCCACATAAATCATATCTGAAGAGAGAAACAACAACAACAACAACAATACTTATTATTATAATAATAATAAAATATAAGGTTTCAAAAATTCGATAAAATGATCAAGAAGTTAACAGATAAGTAAAAAAAGTAAAAGTAAGAAAAATACTAAAATAATAGTGGATACCAAAGAATGCAGCTTTTATACACATTAAATAAAATATAGAATAAATTGATAAAACCAAGCAACATTTTACAAACTAAATACAACAGAGAAAAAGAAAACAACTAATGCTTTTAAATCAGTGATATGAGAGGGTGCCGGATCACTCGGAGCTTTGTACACCATGTTTTTAATATAATTATAATACTGTAAACTCTCTGAAGATAGTCCCCCTCACCTCCGAGGGTTGTGGCCCCCGCGAGGCCCCGCCGGACGTTCATGGTGGCGACGGTGTACCAGACGCCGTCCTCGTCCGCCGTGTAGTCCAGACACTCCACCGAGCTGAGCCGCGAGCGCCCGTCGTAGCCTCCGATCACGTACACCCGGTCGTGGAGAGAAACCGTCGCCACGTAGCGTCGCTTTCGGGCGATGTTCTGTCCAAAAACACCAATAAGAAAAACATCGATTTGAGGACAGAAAGATAATTAACAAGTGTTCCCTCCTCAACTCGGCGTACAGAGGGAAGGAACTAAATATGAAAAGAACCGGGAGAGAGAAAAAAGAGAGCGGAAACTGATTTGGCAAAATTAGTAGATAATGTTTAATTTTTGAAAAGGAAGAAAGGCTCAGCAGCCAAGTTACAAAGCAAACTTAAGATAAACTAAGCCATACACAAAGATAAGATGTGAGCGTCCTTAACAACGGTCA
>CM062267.1:1473412-1498976 GCA_031216635.1 Dissostichus eleginoides | reverse complement strand
AAGCACGCGACGCTGCCGTGTGGGCGGATGAAAATACAGTCAAACAATTTAAAAAAAAAAAAAAAAAAAGGATTATAAAAAGGATTCTGATTGTTTCTGTCGGGAACATCCTGAGTCCTCTTCAACATGAGAGTAACATGATAACAAAGGTATCCCAACTGCAGCTGTGAACATGACAGGATGTATGATTACCTAGAAGAGCATCAGGACTGTTTGAGGCATATGATAGCTATGTGATTAACATGATGATTCAGCCTCTATGGAGAGAGACAGATGACAAGCATGATCATTTCTGACGTGGAGCTAATCTGAATAAACATTGAATACTGCTTTCTATTCTCCATCTTGTGACTGAGTAACTCCCTCTCTTGGATATCAGCATGTGAAGGACACTGTTCAGGAACTAGTTGATGCTCTGTATGTGATGACTACTTCCATTCTGGAGAGGATCACAGATACATGGATCCTGAGATTGAAGCTCAAGCCGGGGGCCAGGGAGAGTTTTCTAACAGTTTGGATCCTCTGTTTCCTGTCAGGAGGGTACGACGGTCTGAACATCCTGAACTCGGTGGAGCGATACGACCCGCACACCGGACACTGGACCAGCGTCACCCCCATGGCCACCAAGCTCTCAGGTAGGTAAGTGTGTGTGTGTGTGGTGTGTGTGTGTGTTTGTGTGTGTGTGTGTGTGTGTGTGTGTGTTTGTGTGGTGTGTGTGTGTGTGTGTGTGTGTGTGTGTGTGTGTGTGTGTGGTGTGTGTGTGTGTGTGTGTGTGTGTGTGTGTGTGTGTGGTGTGTTGTGTGTGGTGTGTGTGTGGGTGTGTGTGTGTGTGTGTGTGTGTGTGTGTGTGTGTGTGTGTGACACATACGAGGAATTTGACCTGATGTCGTGGTGCATACATCAAATTAAATAAAAAATAATAACCCAGATAGAAAACTATTTGAAGAAAACTATAATAACATTAAAAGAATATAGCAGAATATAGCAGTATTTATATTGAGTAGGATTTAAATCGTAGAATTGGATATGATGATATTTATTGCTGAACGTTGTGACTCGGTACTTTACAAGAGGTCGTTTTATTTTCTGATATCTAGAAATCCGTATCAGCTGGGAAATGTCATATTGGTGCCTCCCTAGTTTCTCTGTGTGTGTTTCCTTTGGGGCTTTTCCACTGCAGGGCCTCGCACGGCTTAGTACGGTATGGTTAGGCCTTGTTAGGCCTTGGTAGGCCAGGCTCACTTTATGCTGCGTCTCCATTACAGTTTAGTAGCTGGGGCAGTAACTATAGTAACGCAGTGTAGGCGGAGCCGTGACGTCATCTTCAATGTGAACCACAAACCAACATCAGCCGTTAGCTGTTAGCCCTCAGAGCTCACAGCTCCTCATATCTGTTCAGAAACTAGACAGAAGTTAAACAAGTCCAAACCACAGCCTGTTGTCATGGAGAATACAGCGCTGCTTTATTTCTGTCTGTAGGCCGTTGTTGTGAGTGTGGACGGTCGGAGCATATACTGCGTTAGCTTAGCCGATCTCCATTCAGACAACACGCATTTTAAAAGGTGTTTCTCCTGCCGTCTGTCTGCAGACTTGTCAAAGCATGAATTCATGGTTTTTACTAACCGGTATATCAGTATGTTGTTACTTCGGCATCATTTAGAAACGTGTATTACAATTAAATCACGGTCAGATATGTTCATGTTGTGCCAGCGATTCTCTCTGACCATTCAGCAGTCGAGAGTGTTTACGTCACTAGTTTAGCACACTCAGCCCGGTTGTTGGCCCGCTAAGAACCTCGATTTTGGAGGGGCCAGAAAAAAGGTGAAAAAGTAGCCCTGAGCCGGAACTAGCCCTAGTGGAAAAGCAAAAAAAAACGTGCTACGTGCCGCAATGCGCCATTTGTTTCTTTTTATGAGACTCTTAGTCAAAAGTCAACTTTATTGTCAATCTTTCAGTTTGTGTGTACAGAGAGAGATCGAAATACTGTTTCCCACAATCCAGAATACTAAAACAAATATATATAAAAATATGTATCCAAACTGTGTATATACCTATATATACACAATCAAATCAATCTTCCTGCTTCCTCCAGGCGCCGGCGTGGCGTTGCTGAACGACCACATCTACGTGGTGGGGGGGGTTTGATGGCGTCTCCCACCTGGACTCTGTGGAGGTTTATAACATCCGGACGGACTACTGGGCGACGGTCGCTTGCATGACGACGCCGCGATGCTACGTGGGAGCGACGGTGCTGCGAGGACGACTCTACGCCATCGCAGGGTGAGGCACACGAGGCACAACTGGGGGAAAAGTCCAAATTCTGGAAAAAAAACTGAATTCCAAGAAAAAGTCGAAAATCTGAGAAAAGCACAAATTCTGAGAAAAGTCAAACATCTGGGAAAATTCTGAGAATAAAATAAAAATTCTGAGAAAAAAACAGAATTCTTAGAAGTCAAAATTCTGTGAAAGTTAAAAAATCTGTGAAAATGTAAAATTCTGGAACAAAAACTGAACTCCGAGGAAAAGTCGAAAATCTGAGGAAAGTACAAATTCGTATAAAGGGTAAACATTTGGAGAAAATAACGATGATTTTGACTATATTACAAAAAAAGAAATGTCTGTGAAATTCTGAGAAAAAAAACAGAATTCTGTGAAAAAAAACAGAATTCCAAGAAAAAGTCGAGAATCCTAGAAAAGTACAAATTCTTATAAAATGTCGAAAATTCTGAGAAAAAAACAGAATTCTTAGAAAAGTCAAAATTCTGAGACATTTTTAATTCTAAGAAAATTCTAAAATCTGTGAGAAAAAAAAAGAATTCTGGAAAAAAAACTGAATTCCGAGAAAAAGTCGAGAATCCTAGAAAAGTACAAATTCTTATAAAATGTCGAAAATTCTGAGAATAAAACAGAATTCTTAGAAAATTCAAAATTCTGTGAAAGTTAAAAAATCTGTGAAAAATGTAAAATTCTGGAACAAAAACTGAACTCCGAGGAAATGTCGAAAATCTGAGGAAAAAACAGAATTCTTAGAAAAGTCAAAATTCTGAGACATTTTTAATTCTAAGAAAATTCTAAAATTTGTGAGAAAAAAAAAAGAATTCTGGAAAAAGTCGAAAATCTGAGAAAAGTACAAATTCTTATAAAAAGTCAGAATTCGGAGAAAATAAAGATGACGTTCACGATATAACAACAAAAAAATTCCTTAAATGAAAATGTCCTTCCTCCTCTCTCCAGGTACGACGGGAACTCTCTGCTCAGCAGCATCGAGTGCTACGACCCCGTCATCGACTCCTGGGAGGTCGTGACCTCCATGGCGACGCAGCGCTGCGACGCCGGAGTGTGTGTGCTGCGAGAGAAGTGAAGAAGAAGAAGAAGAAGAAGAAGAAGAAGAAGAAGAAGAAGAAGAAGAAGAAGAAGAAGAAGAAGAAGAAGAAGAAGAAGAAGAAGAAGAAGAAGAAAGTGTTAGTGTTTCCATGAGCACCGTGTTGTAAACATCCTAAACTGACAGCTTGAAACACAACATTTCAAGCAGCAGCAGCAGAGAGCGGACAGACGGCAGCTAGCCTCTCTCACAGCGAGCCCTCAGAGCTGCATGACTCTCCTCACCTGTGAGATTATTTTTTCAGTTTGTCTTCAAAGTGCAATATATTTCTACTCATGGAGAAGCTGCTACACGCCTTATGACCCGGCCTGCATCAGACGTCCGTGTTGCCTCATCCATCTTTTTGTAACTGTTTTAGATTCTCTTTAATACAGAAGGTGTTGCTCTCAGATTATATATATATTTAGAGATTTTAGAAAAATGACTGAATTGTGCCAGTTGATTATTTTGTCCCTGAAGAAATCACAGAGTCAGAGCTGCATGTGATGATTTTATTATAAAGCTGTACATTAACCTTCACTGTTGCCTGAGGCGTGAATAAACTCACCGAGAAATTAAACCCTGAAACAACAAAGCGCTGAGTCGTCAATAACAACAACATTCATGACGAAGCAGTTTAAAGTCTCAGTCATCTAAATACTCCAGTCCAAACGTACAAGTACTAATTATGCAGAGTTATGTGCATTATGTATACTCCTGCTGATGTTCAGGTGTATATCAGTATGTAGTGTCTCTACTTTAAAGAGTCCTCTCCTGCTGATGTTCAGGTGTATATCAGTATGTAGTGTCTCTACTTTAAAGAGTCCTCTCCTGCTGATGTTCAGGTGTATATCAGTACGTAGTGTCTCTACTTTAAAGAGTCCTCTCCTGCTGATGTTCAGGTGTATATCAGTACGTAGTGTCTCTACTTTAAAGAGTCCTCTCCTGCTGATGTTGAGGTGTATATCAGTATGTAGTGTCTCTACTTTAAAGAGTCCTCTCCTGCTGATGTTCAGGTGTATATCAGTATGTAGTGTCTCTTCTTTAAAGAGTCCTCTCCTGCTGATGTTCCGGTGTATATCAGTATGTAGTGTCTCTTCTTTAAAGAGTCCTCTCCTGCTGATGTTCAGGTGTATATCAGTACGTAGTGTCTCTACTTTAAAGAGTCCTCTCCTGCTGATGTTCAGGTGTATATCAGTATGTAGTGTCTCTACTTTAAAGAGTCCTCTCCTGCTGATGTTCAGGTGTATATCAGTATGTAGTGTCTCTACTTTAAAGAGTCCTGTCCTGCTGATGTTCAGGTGTATATCAATATGTAGTGTCTCTACTTTAAAGAGTCCTCTCCTGCTGATGTTCAGGTGTATATCAGTATGTAGTGTCTCTACTTTAAAGAGTCCTCTCCTGCTGATGTTCAGGTGTATATCAGCATGTAGTGTCTCTACTTTAAAGAGTCCTCTCCTGCTGATGTTCAGGTGTATATCAGTATGTAGTGCCTCTACTTTAAAGAGTCCTCTCCTGCTGACGTTCATATCTCAGTATGTAGTGCCTCTACTTTAAAGAGTCCTCTCCTGCTGATGTTCATATATCAGTATGTAGTGTCTCTACTTTAAAGAGTCCTCTCCTGCTGATGTTCAGGTGTATATCAGTATGTAGTCTCTCTACTTTAAAGAGTCCTCTCCTGCTGATGTTCAGGTGTATATCAGTATGTAGTGTCTCTACTTTAAAGAGTCCTCTCCTGCTGATGTTCAGGTGTATATCAGCATGTAGTGTCTCTACTTTAAAGAGTCCTCTCCTGCTGATGTTCAGGTGTATGTCAGTATGTAGTGCCTCTACTTTAAAGAGTCCTCTCCTGCTGACGTTCATATATCAGTATGTAGTGTCTCTACTTTAAAGAGTCCTCTCCTGCTGATGTTCAGGTGTATATCAGCATGCAGTGTCTCTACTTTAAAGAGTCCTCTCCTGCTGATGTTCAGGTGTATATCAGTATGTAGTGCCTCTACTTTAAAGAGTCCTCTCCTGCTGACGTTCATATATCAGTATGTAGTGCCTCTACTTTAAAGAGTCCTCTCCTGCTGATGTTCATATATCAGTATGTAGTGTCTTTACTTTAAAGAGTCCTCTCCTGCTGATGTTCAGGTGTATATCAGTATGTAGTCTCTCTACTTTAAAGAGTCCTCTCCTGCTGATGTTCAGGTGTATATCAGCATGTAGTGTCTCTACTTTAAAGAGTCCTCTCCTGCTGATGTTCAGGTGTATATCAGTATGTAGTGTCTCTACTTTAAAGAGTCCTCTCTGCTGATGTTCAGGTGTATATCAGTATGTATGTCTCTACTTTAAAGAGTCCTCTCCTGCTGATGTTCAGGTGTATATCAGTATACGAGACACAGCGAAACCCAGCCTGAAACACACACACACCCGCAGCCTGGCTGGGAGTTTGTGTGTGTGCTCAGGCTGAGTTCCGCGGTGTCTCGCTGTCTCACCGACCCCACACCAGTGAGCCTCGCAACGTCCCGCCGAGTGTGTGTGTGTGAGGAAATCCGCGGATTGGTCCAAACGTAACCTTTTGCGGCCAATCTGCGGAGCCGTTACGTTAAATTACGTCACTATACCCAAGAAGTAAACAATGGAAAAAGAGAAATCTCCAACGAGGCGTTCTGGGGCAGCATAGACAGGTCTTTTCTGTGTTAGAGATTTACTCTCTACAGCAGCCAACCCCAATTAGCGGCCCGCGGGCCAAATCCGGCCCACGAGAGGCAAATGCATGGCCCACGCTGATCTACTGGCATTCACTTGTTATAACATATTAATGAAATGTCCGCGGTTTCGCTTTATTTTGACCTCCGTCGACACTCTTAATTTAAACCTGAACCTTGACCTTATCACGTGCATATGCAAGACGTGCTTCGCGCGCTTGACTTACTCGTCACCACCTGGAAATATCGGCAAACACATATAAACAATCGCTCGCCAGCTAGCCGCCTGTCATCCAAGCCCAGCGATTGACCAACATGACACTAACGGACCGTGGATAACTCAAACCCAGGATGGAATTCGCTAAGAAGAGGAAGGTAGACCAGGAGAACCGTCAGTTCAAAACTGACTGGACTGAGAAGTATTGTTTCTTTACCGGACCACGCCAATGCTAAACCGACTTGTTTGATTTGCATGCAGAATGTAGCTGTAATCAAATCAGACAACCTGAAGCGGCACTTCACCTCTATTCATGCTGCCAGTTTTAATGCTAACTATCCAGAGAAATCCGACCAGCGCACACAAAAGATAGCAGGTTTGCTTGCATCATACAAGCACTCTGTTTCCACAATGTTGAAAACAACATCGGCACAAGAGAGCGCAACAGCTGCCTCATTGCACGTCTCTTGGACGCTCGCTAGCGAAGAAGCCGTTTGCTGATGCCGAGTTAATTACACGGTGTGCGATAGACGTGGCTCGTGAAGTTGCCTCGGGATTGCCACAACAGAATACCGGCCCAACATCAGACAGGTTGCCTCATCCCGCCGCTCTCACTTCTCTCACTGATTGGTGAGTGAACAACATCAATTTATTTTTGCAATTTGTCAATTCTATTGTGGTATAATAATTATTAAGACAAAAATAACCATTTTATAGTTATATTTTATATATACATTAATTTCCTAAATAAAATGCTACGCAGCGTAATTAAAAACAAATTAATAAAATGCGAGAGCAAAAACCTTGGATAATGCAGGGCTTTTAACAACAGCCCACAAACTGGTCAAATTGAATACAACATTAAAATAATATATTAAAAATAAAGTGTTATTTACAGCCTGATATTATTTGGTACACATATTTAAAAATGTTAAAACTAATAATGCGGTGTATTTCGGTATGACATTATAAAAGTAACTAACTGAAACTCTCTCTCTGTCTTCCTGTCTTCCTCAGTGTGTGTTACAGTGTTTGCTGAATTGGATGTCGACCTGTCTGACTATTTGATCAGAGTTCAGTTTTTTATTTTGTTGTATTGTTATGCCCCATCAGACCACGGCACAATCATTTGTATTTGTTAAAGCATTTATTTATTATTATTGTTAATAAATGTTTGATTTCGGTCTAATTTTGGTTCAAGGATGCATTTTTCCTTTACTCTCAACACAGGGTTTGTTTAATTACTACTGCCACTACTACAACAATTATAATAGAGGTAACATCTGCACAGTGTAAAACAACTTTTAGTGACACATAACATTTTGGCCCTTAGCTTGTCATGCTTGACAAAAATTGGCCCTTTGGTAAATATAATTGGGGAACCCTGCTCTACAGGGTGCACTTTGAGGGTTTGTGACTCTGCAGACCGTTTACATGCAGAAAAAGCTACATAACCCAAGGGGACGGGTGATAACCGGAACAGCATGGGACCTTTAAAAAAATCCTCCTGGGGTGCATGCCCCCGGACCCCCTAGAGCAGGGCTATTCAACTTCATTAGCAAGTGGGCCAAATAGGAAAATCACTGGGGGTTTGTGGGCCACACAATACTTTTTTCAAGGAGTCACTACAAATAACTCTTGCTTACAGTAGTGTTAATAGATACTAATACATGAAATGAACTAGTCAAGTGCATCCCTTTTTGTTTGACTTTAATTGTATCAACAGAAATCCTTACAGAAAGCAACCAGTCCATAAAAAAGTAGGAAAGCTTCGGTTACAAGGCTTGACACAAAAGTGCAAAATGTTGCATCTTTAAAACTAAGGAGACATGAGGTTTTTTCACCCAACAGTTCCATGTCCACTAATGTGCAAAACAAGATGAATATAATAAAACAGTATTCATCACATTAACAGTAAGTAGCCCTGTTTATAATATCCTCAACACTTCCAAGCATACATAAGGTGCTTTGAAGACAACACAAATCCATAAAATGTAATACTAAATGCAAATAGAACATAGTAAAACAATAGCCATCAGACTCACAATAACATTCATATCTTGGAAACATTTTTACAATTTGCAAAACTGTAAGTAGGCTTGTTTGAATGACCATAAAATGAATGACCATAAAAACAGATCTGCCTACATACCATGCATCAGACTTCTGTCATGTTTAGCCTGTTTGAGTCAGTGAGAGAAATTACACTGCCTTGATTTAGCTATTTCAGCATAGCTTGGCTCATAAGTGGTAAGAGCAATCCTGAGACACTCATGCAACTTCTCATTGGCCATGGAGCAACGTGCCCTTGTTTTGATGGCATTCATATGAGAAAAGCTAGACTCACAAGTATAGGTAGATCCAAACATTGTCAGTATAAGCAAGGCCACCTTCCTCATTGTGGGGTACTGATACTGGCTAACATGGTTAGACCAAAAGTCCACTGCACCCTCAGACTGCAGGAGCTGCTTTAAAGCAAAGGAAGACTGCACATCAACCAGCTCCATCTGAAAGAGGCTCTCATCAATGCAAGATATTACCTCTTTTACTTTTACACAGAAGTCTGCATCAGGCTTGATGGTAAACGGGTCACGAGCAAACTGCAATACCTCAATTGGAATGCTGAAGCCTTGGAATCTGTCAGTAAAGTTATCAGTCAATTTTGTCATGAAGTCTGTCATGACTGGCGTTATGTTTGCTCCAGGTGATGTGGTCATAAATGCACGGAGTTTTGGGAAGTGCAGCAGTTTTGTTGTCAGGTCTGTTTTGAAGATCGTTAGCTTTGTCTTGAAGGCACAAAGTCTTTCAACCAAATCAGCGATAGACTTTTCGCGACCCTGCAGTTCGCAATTCAAAGTGTTCAAGTGTCCAAAAATGTCACACAGAAAGTAAACTTCTGCCATAAACTGTTCATCTAACATGCGCTCCAAGAGGTTTGTAGCTCGTTTGTGCTTACATGTGCGAAGGAAAGACACAATCTCCTGGCGGAGTTCACAGAAACGATCCAGGACCTTTCCTTTGCTGAGCCATCGGACATCGTTATGGACGAGTAAGTCCGTGTGTTCAGCAAACGTGTCAGCAAGCAGCTGACGGAACAGGCGATGTTGTAGGCTGGAGGTTGAGCGAATGAAATTCACAATGTTCATGACAGTGTCCATGGTGTTTTTCAAATCACCACTGAGCTTTGCACACAACACAGATTGGTGAATTATACAGTGTAAATACTGCATGTGTGGGGCTATGGCAGATAGACGCGCCGCCAGCCCCTGCACTCTGCCGATCATAGCCGGAGCGCCATCAGTGACTAACAGGCACACTTTTTTAAAATCCAGTTGACGTTCGTTAAAAAACGAGACTATCTTTTGAAAGATAACCTCACCTGTAGTGTGTCCCTCCAACGGAATAAGCCCCAGAAGTTCTTCCCTAAAGCGATCTCCATCGAAAAACCTCACATAGATGCTCAGCTGGGCCATGTCAGTACAGTCAGTTGATTCGTCCACAGCGATTGATATAAATTCCGCTTTTCGAAGGTTTTCCAAAAGCTTCCCCGACACATCCTTTGTAGTTCCACTCTGCGAAGGGTTGTTGTGTCTGAGAGAGGTACTTTTTTAATGGCTGAAGTGACGCTGTCTTTTACCTTTGGGTCAATAATCACTTCATCGATGACAGCAAGCATGCATTCTTTAACGGTCTCCGCGTCGGTAAAGGGCCTCTTCTGTCTGGCTAGTGTCCAGGCTACTCGCAGGGATGCTATCGTAGCTCTCTCTTGTTCCGTGCAAAAGCGACTAAAAGCCACTTGACTCCGTTCAAATGATGCTAGCAGTCCCTGTACTTTCCTTCTCCGTTCCTCTGAGCCCACGGGAAAACTGGCAGAAAACGAGCCGTGATTTGAGTTGTAGTGTCGCTTTACGTTGTATTCTTTCATCACGGATATACTTTCGTTGCACAATAAACACACCGGTTTATTACTTGTTGCGGCTGGCAAAGTAAATACATATTTGTCAGTCCATTCATTCTGGAATTGGCGATTTTCCGAATCAACTTTACGTTTCTTGTGCTTGGAGAGAGACATCTTGAAGCTGTTGTTAGAAGCTGTTGTTATTAACTAAAGTACATTATCTGTGGCCCGCGAACCTAGTGTGTAACGTGAGTTTGAATGAGCCAATGGCAAGTGCGGAAACAGTGCGGCTGTTTTTTTTTTAATGAGCAAAATAACGGATTCAAAATAATTCAAATGAATGGAAAAACCAGCGTTTTCACCGCATCGTCGAATTTAATGTGAATAGACATTAGTTTTATTTATGCTATTACACATATGTCATTTCGATTTGCAGGCAGGCAACCTCTTGCGGGCCAGAAAAAAGTTCTGAAGGGCCTGACACGGCCCGTGGGCCGCTAGTTGAATAGGCCTGCCCTAGAGGATGTGAGGACCCCCCTAGAGGATGTGAGGTCCACCCGCAAATAAAGCAGGTTCACGTGGATAGGATACCAGATACATCTGCACACTCATCATATAGGCTACTGTAGTGCCGATGAAAGGGAGTCGGAGGCGGTAGGTGTCACCACACTGCACATTTTTCTTTGATTCTTTTTAACACCATAGTCCCTAATATATTTGTAGAAAGGCAGGAAATGGGATTCAAATCGAGAACATTTTTCATTGCGGAGGACCCCCTGTTGTGTGTGTGTGTGTGTGTCCCCCCCCCACTTCTCAAACCAGAGCTACTACACCCTTGACTGATGAGCTTGGTTTGTTTTCAGTGTCTTTCTAAACTATGATTATTATGATAACTGCATTAAAACATGAACTTTGAAAACGTTATGCATGATCCGAGCGGTGTGTGCAGCTGTTATAGAAAAGCGACCAATCAGACTGCTCACCGGGTTATTTAAACAACGAGTCCCGGCGGCCCCTGAAGGTGTCACCTGAACGTATCCCTCCGCGTGTAAAGTGTAAACATTAGACAGCCTACAAAGAGCAGAACTGTTTCACAGAATATTCAATATTTCTTAAAAACACGATGAGAGGAAGTACTAGTACTCGCAGTTAGAGGCTGTTTGTTGTTCTGCAGAGATGAAGAGGTGCTGAGGAGCAAGTTGAGCAACCATCATCAAAAACTAGTTCCTGCTTTAAAGATGCACATTTTCCTGTTTGTTCAACAAAGAACAGCTCAGGTTAGATTATCTACGAGGAGGGTGGAAAGTAACTAAGTATATTTAATCAACTACTGTATTTAAGTATACCTTTAAAGTACTTTACATGCATATTACTAGTTTATTGTACTTTATAATGCAGTATGTACATATACATTTATACTGGTGGAAGACTTTTTTAAAGTAGGAACACCTGACACTGTACTCGGTTAACCAAAATTACATTACGTGTGTTGGAGAGAAACTCCCTCTGGAGGAACACAGGGATTTGAGTCTTTGCAGACCATTGACATGCACTAATAGAACTACAGGAGAGAGAGCACCACAGAGAAGAACAGGTACCAAAAGTTACATTATTTATTGCATGAATATATTATACTATGCATATGAACATCTCTTTTATGTTGACATTATACTACTGCGCTGTAAGTCTTATCTTTATCCACAATAACACAGTCATTAAAATGTAGTTATATTGGTGTAGAAGTATAGAGTTGCAAACAATGGAAAAACTGGAAAAATCAGCATGTATGCAAAATCAAGAAATATAAATAGGTAAATATACAAACAAATATTAAAAATACTACAAAAAAACATAAATTAGCTTATTATACAATTATGTACGATATATCTAAATATAGAATATTTAAAAATAGAACGCCTGTGAAGTTTTGTGTAATTTTGTGCAGAAATGTGGAAAATTGTAACAGGGATGTGCAAACGTACGCAGTATTAGTTTCAAGTACCTACAATTAAATGTAAGTATATTGTAAGTAAGCATAGTACTTACACCACTGTGTATCTTGTATTTATATACATAAGAATGTATTGCACCACAGCACTGATAAAAAAGCAAACCTATTTAAATGCAGTTTGTTATTAAGAAGCATTATTAACCTGAGGCATTGTACAGATGACACATCTAGCTATTTTGTATTATGTATTTAAATCTTCAAATTACCTTATCAGATACATTTAGTGGATTAAATACTATATTTCCCTCTGAATTATAGTGGCGTGGAAGTAGAAAGTAGAAAAAACATGTGAATACTGGAAATATTATTAAAACTGAGGGTGTCTACTTTTTTCAGCGGACGTGCTCACTGCCTTGGAACACTGTGCATGGATGTGTGTGTGTGTGTGTGTGTGTGTGTGTGTGTGTGTGTGTGTGTGTGTGTGTGTGTGTGTGTGTGTGTGTGTGTGTGTGTGTGTGTGTGTGTGTGTGTGTGTGTTTGTGAGTGTCGAAGTGTGTGTGTAAGCTGCCTCCTCTCGTGCTGCTGACGACAGACTGCCATCGGGATTATAAAAAAAACTACAAATATAAAAACTCCTACAGGAGAACCGTGACCCTGCAGCGGGACTCCCTCTGTCACCTAGCCGGGTTCAGAGCTCTATTTACGGGGACGATATGAGCCAGCCTCGGCCGGACGAGTTCCAGCCTCCTCCGGAGTGCCCGGTGTTCGAGCCGAGCTGGGAGGAATTCAGAGACCCGTACTCCTTCATCAATAAGATCCGACCCATCGCGGAGAGAACCGGCATCTGTAAGGTCCGGCCCCCCGGTGAGTGTGTCTGATTCCCCGGTAACGGAGGGGCGAAATGTCGGTAGAAGGACCGGCTCAAGGAGAGGAGAAACGCTGTAGATTTAAAGGGACTCTCCAACATGGCGGACGTTCATTCTTTGTGCTGCTCACACACACAGAGGCTCTCAGTGGTGGGAAGTAACCAAGTACATGTACTCAAGTACTGGAGGATGTTATAAAAGGAAAATATTCCAAAAAAATACTAATCATTAAAAAAGAATAAGGTAAGGACAAGTAGTTACACAAAATATACATGTATAAAATATTCATAATATTCATTTTCACATTGTGTGTAATGCCTTGTTTACAGACAACAAATACCTAATTGGGATACAAATAATACATCTTTATGAAAATAAACTAAATCACTAATACACTTACAATGAATATTTAACAACTGCAGTAGTGAAGTACATCAATCAAGTTCTGTAAATATTATAATACATATTTTTTATGAGTCATTAAAAAAGAATAAGGACAAGTATTTACACCAAATATAAAAAACACCTTACTACAATGAATATTTGACAACTGCAGTATATTATATTTTAAAGTGGAAGCAGGGATTTATATTATACATAACAATAATAATAATAATACATGTGATTTCTGGTGCTTTTCCTGGTGCTCAAAGCGCTTACATACATATATTTATGTGCTAAATATACTGAGATGAACCTGGGTCATAGTATTAAAAAAGAGCAATATGTTGTTGACATGATGTACATTTATGTAATTAGTGATGTAAAGTAAGTACATTTACTCAGGTACTGCATTCTACAATAATTACTTAATAAAATAAAGGTAAACATTAAAACACACACGTATTCTCAGTAATAAAGACCTATATTCAGAGAAGTAAACATTATATCATATACAGAATAAAATAGAATACTCTCTGATTTACCATATACACATAGTGTAATAAAGAGGTTGTGCACAGTAGCTTATATAGTAAAGTATATCCTGTGAGGTAGGCTGCATTATGTAGGTACTTGTACTTTAATTTAACATGTATTACTACTGTGTACTTCTACTCCACTTCAGTTCAGAGGTACATGGTGTACTTCTACTCCACTACATGTATTTAATCCCTTTAGTTACTTCTCAGATGTGGATGAATGATGTGAAATATAACCAAGTGTTAAATCAGACTTTAGTTCCACCTGGAGTAAATCCACAGCTACCCTGCAGTATACAAAGCCATTCAAACTAGCTGCACCTTTACCAGCTTTGAGAACACTTTCATGATCAATCATTATAAAACATATCAGATATATTATTCTGAAATGGACCAATCTGCACAATGAATACTTTTACTGTCGCTACTTTCACTATATTTTGATGAGAATACTTTTCTACTTTTACTTGAGGAACATTTTGAATGCAGGACTTTCACTGTAACAGAGTATTCCTACACTCTGGTACTTCTACTTTTACTCAAGTACAAGACCTGAGTACTTCTACTTTTACTCAAGTACAATATCTGAGTACTTCTACTTTTACTCAAGTACAATATCTGAGTAGGCTACTTCTACTTTTACTGAAGTACAAGATCTGAGTACTTCTACTTTTAGTCAAGTACAATATCTGAGTACTTCTACTTCTACAATATCTGAGTACTTCTCCCATCTCTGCTAGGCTAGTTAGCTCCCGTTTGTGGCTATTTACACGCAGTTTTTTTGCCCCGTTTCATGTTTAATGTGTCTGATAAAGATGTGTTGGTGTATTTAAAGTGTAATACGGTGGTGTTTCTCCGTGTTGTCGGTAAACAAAGCCCCCGGGGCTCCGGTCATTGAGGCTAGGCTAACGTTAGCTCAACAACCAACCTGTCATTAAAACCTGAAGGAAGTTGAAGCCGGTTTTTATGAATGGGCGTAGTGGCCAAACGGTGGTACTACAACTACCGTGATGTCATTATGGACTTTTCCCATTGACTTACATGGGGGAAAGAGACGTCTGTAAATCAGCGTGTCATTTGTTTTAAAGCTAAATAAAATACCCAGCATGAACACTGTTACATCCCTTATTTAAATCATTAAGGTGTTAAAGTTTTAAAACGCGTTAAAAGATGAATCCAGAGTTATTTTCTCTATCGATTCATCTGACTGACAGAGAGCGGGGGATCGGAGGCGGGGCTTAAGAGGAAAATCCAACTGCGCATGCTCAATGGGCCCACGTCCGGGTTGTTTAAGGGCCATTCTGGGCTTCATGCACCACTGAGTAACTCTCATATAAACGGTGTTGTATTCAGCTCTCTTTATACAACCATGGTCATAATTCAGGACACAGCTTTGACATCTGTGCGGAGGGAAGACTTTCTCCTTCTTCAGCTTAAAATATGAAGATAAAAACATGGATTATACACATGAATTAACCCCTTTGGCCTTATTATTCAAATGTCAACACATCCCTGCAGTTGGGGTTGATTACGTTTTTTTTGTAGGAGAGCATCCTCACAAAGCACTTGCATCCCTTCTCAGTTTCTACTAAATATATGAAGCTTTTATGTGTTTATCTCAATGGTTAACTTAATTAAATGCTCTTTTTAATGGTTTAATGTCACTGAAATGTGCCCTCGTGATGGGACTCAGGTTTATTTACATATACTCTTATTGTTATATTTGAAGATGTGGTTCAGCATGATGTAGTAATAAATGACGTGTGTGTGTGAAGGTGAGGCAGTGTTCATGCTCGGGCCTGTATGTTGCAGGGTGTTGTCCTCCATGTTGGCTTTGTGGCAATCTGTGAGGGAGTCTTCCATCTGGCCCGTCTGTGTGTGCCAGGCAGCGGGGGAGGTGGGCTTCTCACTCTCAACAAGAAACTGAGATTAGGTCAATCTGTTGGGATGCTCGTACTGGGATTGACCTCCAAATTATGAACATAAATTACATTATTGGGATGTCTTTGTGGCACGAATTGGCTCCTGATGTCTGGTGTTAGGTCGGTTTTCCAATCAGCGAGGCTATGATGTGTTGTTGTTGTTTACGCGTCTCTGCTTGTTTTTGTTTTGCTGTGTTCAGTATAGCTTGTTTGTACCGTATCATTATCATAAAATACTTAGACAATTAAAAGGTAAACAAGAAACTGAGATTAGGTCAATCTGTTGGGATGCTTGCTGGGATTCAACTCTAAATGATGAACATGGAGGTAGGGATGTGTGACCCACAATATTACAAACATGGTTGGACGGTTAGGCTCCTGATATTTGGATTTATGTCCGATGTTGGTTTGTGTTCGTTGTTCTCGCGTCCAGGAGGAAGTTAAAATAAGAGACAATGTAGTCTCTGAAAAGGTTCAAATTGGTACTTTAATTAAGTAATGTGGTAATGAAACAAACAGAGCGATACAGGGGACAACAGCTGTTGTCTCGAAGTTGGTCCGGTGGAAAGAGAGCGAGAACTAGAGATGGGTGAGTCCTGATTCATCCGGATCATTAACCCGGATCCTAGTAATGAGCTGGTCGTGACGAGTCGCCCCTCTCGATTAACCCGAGTCCTTTGAGTCCTACACCTGGTGACGTACAAATTAAAACTATAAATTGCGTCACTCGCTACCCTCCTTATAACATGTAAAATCACATTACTACGTACCCCAGTCCATCTGCCTAGCCTTTAGCAAGTAGGATAGCTGCCAGAAGTTATCGTTTGGCTCAGGGGACGCGGATCAGTGAAACTTCCTGCAGACTCGTGCGGACTCAGAGCCGTAACCGTAGCAGTTCCAGAGATCCAGAGATCCAGGCAGACTCATCATGGACGAGTCAACAGCAGACTCAGATTCGCAAATCCTGACTCACTGAATCATGGGAACTTCCTTCACTTCCTGCAGACTCGTGAGTCGTGGGGACTCAGAGCCGTAACCGTATAGCAGATCCAGAGATCCAGACTCGTCATGCACGAGCATAGCCGCGGGAACTGGGAAGTCATTTTACTTAGGGGGTGCGGACAAAAGTGGGGAGAGATTTCAACAACAGTAACATGAAGTTTTTCAAATGTACACCACTCGCAGCCCCGCCTCCAGCACCCCTACTTCCCGCGGCTATTGTGCACGAGTCAAGCAGACTCAGAGATTCGCAAATCCTGACTCACTGTGCAAACATAAGACTCGTGCGGACTCAGAGCCGTAACCGTATAGCAGCAGATCCAGAGATCCAGCAGACTCGTCGTCATGCACGAGTCAACAGCAGACTCAGATTCGCCAAATCGCAAAATAACCCTTTTTTTTTGTGATCAACATTTTTTATTAAAGCAAAAGACACTGTGTAGCGGAGGTTAATGTAACGTTAGTTTAATATGCTCGTGAAATGCAACAACTTTTCGGTTTCACCGGTAGGATTTCTACGCTCTTGGTGATGCTGACTCATATGACTCAAAGGACTCGTATGATCCGGATCTCTTCAATGACTGACTCAGAAGACTCCGAGTCTGTAAAAGGATCCGGATTTGCCATCTCTAGCGAGAACACGTTGTTTCTCCGTCTGTATCTGATTCAGGGCTCCTCCTTTCAATGGCGGCTGTGACGTAGGGGGTCCGCCCTCCTCTCTCTCCAATGTCCGATATCACGCATAACAGAGGATTTAGACGTTGTGTCTTCATTGCATCACTCCACACGCCTTTCAATACAGCTTTTCAAAGTAAACTTAACCGGAACTGTTTTCAGAATAAAACAGTTTTAAGCTTACTGTGTGTTTAAGCTAAATGACGTCATTCAATATTGATTTTAATTTCTTACACCGATAAGAGCAGGGGTGTCAAACTCAATTTCATCGCGGGCCACATTCGCATAAAGGTTGCACTCAAAGGGCCGGTTGTAACTATATAAATATATAATATATATATAAAATAATGTATTATATTACATTATTGCCTCTGAATTGGATTATTATCGGATAGGGTAATAACTTAGTAATTAACTACGTCTGAAAGCAGAAGTCCGGGGCAAATAATGGCAAGTCTCTTCAGGGCGCATGTCACAAAACGAGATGCATTGTGGGACATGTAGTTTATGGGCAACCTGCTTCTGTAAAGTGGCATGTAACCGTATAATAAACGTATTATATTCTTTGCAAGCTCTTGCGGGGCCACATGAAATGAAGTCGCGGGCCTTGAGTTTGAGACCCCTGGATTAGAGCAACTATGATTGAAGCACCTGAAGCAAAAACATAATTATAGGTAAACAGCATTTCAACTCACAGGGGTTGTTGTTGTTGACGCGTCTCTGCTTGTTCTTGTTTTGCTGATATAGCAGGTGTACATTTTCAACATGGCATCATTGAACTGTTGGGATTGTACTCCGATCCTCCAATATACTCAAAGTGCTTTATTCAAATGGCTTTGTGTGCTGCACTTTATCACAAAACGGTTGGACTTAAAGGATATTTATCTGGTTTGAAGTCCAATGGCTAGACTATAATGTGTTAAACGGAACCTTTAACACATAGAATATAATAAACAGCATTATGTTATCTCACAGGGTTTGTGTGATTTCTGTTTCTTAGTTGCTGTTGTTTATGCGTCTCGGTATGTCTTGTATCAGTGTTATAACATATTAAGAAAATGAAAGGTAAGCTAGAAACGGGGTCGCGTTGGTGTGTTAGAGCCCTTTACACCACGCTGGGGGAGGGGACACTCAGATTCACGCTGCAAATACATGTGGAAAAACTACTGATAGTATTTAAGATTTTTGTCGTTAATTAACAAGAAATGTCTCACAATGTTACGAAACCTTGATATGAAGTCATAAATGAGGTTTACGTCACCATGCAAAGTGCTAAGATGAGATGGACCTTTATTCATCCCTGTGGGGAAATGAGGAGTGAAAGCAGAGTGAAAAACAGGACAGATGCACACGAGGTAAAACAAGTACACAACAAATGTAAATGATGTAGTAACTGTTGAGATATTTACATATTTGTGTTCGGATTGTTAGATATATTTAAATGTAAGTGTGCAAGCCGGTCAAAAAGCAAGACTGAGTCTGGACAAACATGACCAGTCATTTCAATATGGAAATACATTTCGTTTCTATTATTCCATATAAACGCCTAGGATAATATGGAATAAGTGGCTGTAACTTGCTCAGGGAACATAATATGCAGATTATATTAAATTTGGAAGCCTAAAACATCTAAATGCAGCTTTATAAATAATAAAAAAGAAAATTCCTATGATCCTGGCGGAGTAAACACTAAAAAAACACAACATTTGTACTGGCGTTTTTGAAAAGTGCTGGTAAAGTCAGCCATTATCACACAAAGTTAAGGTAAAATGTGGACTTTAAATGAACCAGACTTGAACTTGAGGTTCTCCTGAATCAAATGAGGTAAGGCACTTGATGCTGAGTGCTAGAGAAGGTTAGAAAAGGTTAGGAGAAACAAATAAATACAGGAGAGTCAGGCAGGCGAAAGCTTACTTAAAGGGGACCTATCATGCAGAATGCACTTTGTGATGTCTTTTCAATATTAACATGTGTCCCCGGTGCGTCCCCGGTGTGTCCCCGGTGCGTCCCCGGTGCGTCGGGGAACTCACGCAGCGTCAGAAAATAAAACCCTCTCTCTTTTCCTCCGTACCCAAATCTTTTAAAAACGGGTGTACAACGAGCGGATACAGATTCCATCCGAACTGACGTCAAATCGGCAGCGGACCCACAGAAAGTTGCTATCAGAAACAATGCCTGACGTGTTTTGGACGTAATCTCGTCTTTGTTTACATTAGCAAGCCTCGCTAACACTCAGAGCTAACCTGTACTGGAGAGCATGTGTGTTTAAAAAGCAGGAAATAAAAAAAGGAACTCACCTTGTGATAAACCCGCAAGAGAAAAAGCATTTGAGCTCCATACTGTTTCAGAGATAATCCTTGATGTGGTTTAAACAGGATGGCGTTTTATCACAACCGAATTTAACTTTATCTCCGGTAGAATTCTGATCAGGCATTAGCTCCGCCTCCTCTTCTTTCTTTTTTCAAGCTAAGGACCCAAAATCTGCCTTTCTCTAACAGGGCTGCAAAAGAGGGGTTTGAGCAGTAAGAGGCATGGCTATGATGGGGGGTCTGTTTGGGATTTTGAAAAAGAAACTTCAGAGACATGTTTTGTATAGGTCTGGCCCTACAATATATTTGTCAAATACAGCATGATAGGTCCACTTTAAATATCTTCACCAAAAATAATAGTTTTTCATTTTTTTTTCAAATTTATCTCAGAGAATATTCGAGTTTCCTGTAAATGTACAACTTTCCTCTCAAATATGACAAATAAACTCCAGAAATGTGAAAATTGTCTGATATCAAAGTCACAAGATGACAAAAATGAACATGCATGACTTTTCCACGTTGGATTAATCACTCAAAAGTAATGATCTTTTCTAGTTCTTATTTACTCCCCGATACAAACCAACCTATATTTCTGGGGACTGCAATCCTTCAGAGTCTTTGTCCATACTCCCCCGGCTCTATAATATATATAATATTATTTGTATATATCTCCAATGGTCCTGTTGACCCCTCTGTTGTTCTGGGATGTTGTTGTCCTGTGTGCCGGCTGTGTTCAGTATTGATCTGATATTGATCCGTGTTATAGAGGAGAGCGTCTCTGTGTTCAATCAATCAATCAATCAATCCTCTGCAGCTGCTCTCCAAACTATAACCTAACTTCACTTTGAAAACCTGCAACCACCACCTCCAGTTATCTGCTTTAATTAGCCTTTAGGACCGTCTTTAAAGTAATATACCTTATCAATATCCATGCTTCCTGTTGTTCTGACCTGTGTGTGTGTGTGTGTGTGTGTGTGTGTGTGTGTGTGTGTGTGTGTGTGTGTGTGTGTGTGTGTGTGTGTGTGTGTGTGTGTGTGTGTGTGTGTGTGCAGGGTTGGCAGCCTCCGTTTGCTTGTGATGTCGACAGACTTCACTTCGTTCCTCGGATCCAGAGGCTCAACGAGCTGGAGGTGAGTTTAGTTATTTAAATTGATATATTCACTTTTTTCCTGTATTAAAAATATAGAAGATGTAATGAGTTAAAAGCCCATAAACATGACATTTGTTGATTTAAATATTCAAACTGATTATTGAGTGTATCACGTCTCCTTCCTCAGTGTGTTGGATGGTGTTTCCTCTTGTTTAGATTACTCTGAGCCCTGTTTTCTTATCTCTCCCCGGGGATCGCCTCACTTTTCCTTATAAGCCTTCGTCTCGTTTGTTTCCCTGATTTCTGTGGCTGACTGTTTGCATTTCTCACATTATTTCCCAGGCGCAGACCAGAGTCAAACTCAACTTCCTCGACCAGATCGCCAAATTCTGGGACCTGCAGGGATGCGCCCTGAAGATCCCCCACGTGGAGAGGAAGATCCTGGATCTATACAAGCTGAACAAGGTGCATAATGCTCATTATATACTGAACATCGACCACGTGCTGCACCAAAAGCTTTATTTATGACACTGACATTCAAACTAGGACCAATTTGAACGCTGCAGCTTTTTAGTTTCTGCTTGCATTGTTATTGTGTTAAACCTTGTATTTTTGCACAGTGTGAGATAAAAATGACACTTATATTATGAATATTACACTGTTAAAGGGGAGTTTCATGCAAAATGCACTTTTTGACGTCTTTCATACATAAACATGTGTCCCCGGTGTGTCCCCGGTGTGTCCCCGGTGTGTCGGGGAACTCACGCAGCGTCAGAAAATAAAACCCTCTCTTTTCCTCCGTACCCAAATCTCTAAAAACGGGGAACAACGGAGCTGATCCAGATTTGCGTCCGATATGACGTAATATCTGAAATGTGGACCCACGGCCCTATCAGAAACGTTGCTATCAGAAACAATGCCCGACTGTTTTGGACGTAATATGGTCGGTGTTTACATTAGCATCGCTAACACTCAGAGCTAACCTGTACTGGAGAGCATGTGTGTGAAGAAGCAGGAAATAAAAAGGAACTCACCTTGTGGTATAACCGGCAAGAGAGAAAGCCTTTGAGCTCCATACTGTTTCAGAGAGAATCCTTGATAATCCATGATATGGCGTTTCATCACGGCAGTATTTAGTTTAGACAGTAGCTGCCGGGTCCCGCATGAGCTCAGACCACTCCTTTTTGATTTTTCAATTCTTTTTTATTTTTTAAAGCTTTATTCCCCAAATCAGCACTTTAGAAACAGGAAGTGAAATAGAGGGATATGAGGCGTGGCTAGAATGGGTGATCTGTTTGGTATTTTGAGCAAAACACTTCATAGACATGTTTTTTATATATTTGTATATATCTGAGACGTATGCTATTGCCTACAGATAGCATGATAGGTGACCTTTAAGAGAGTTAGATTTCATTTAGTGGCCATAGGAGGGTTGCAGGTGTGTTTTATCAATTCATTTCCAATACCTCCAGAAGTCCAAATGTCAACATTTATTGAAAACAGGATAAATAAAATGACTCTGTATGGGGGTTTCAAAAATAACTGTTGCTATAGCTAGATGCTACTTTGTGAGATAGTAAGCTAACGTGTGTGTGTGTGTGTGCCTGTGTGTGTGTGTGTGTCTCTCTGTGTGTGTGTGTGTGTGTGTGTGTGTGTATGTGTGTGTGTGTGTGTGTGTCTCTCTCTGTGTGTGTGCCTGTGTGCCTGTGTGTGCCTGTGTGTGCCTGTGTGTGTGTGTCTCTGTGTGTGCCTGTGTGCCTGTGTGTGCCTGTGTGCCTGTGTGTGTGTGTGTGTGTGTGTGTGTGTGTGTGTGTGTGTGTGTGTGTGTGCAGCTGGTAGCCGAGGATGGAGGCTTCGATCTGGTCTGCACGGAGCGCCGCTGGACGAAGATAGCGATGACGATGGGTTTCGCTCCAGGTAAAGCGGTGGGCTCTCACCTGAGAGTTCACTACGAGAAGATCCTGTACCCCTACAACCTGTTCCAGAGCGGAGCACACCTGCTGGTGAGGAGCAGGAACAACACTCACATTTACATATTAAACATCTTTCTTATTAACAGAGGAGCGAGCTGACACACAGAGAACATTAGATCATGATCTGAGGGTTTGGAAAACGCAGAAATGTGCTCTAAGAAAGAGGATTTTATTGCCTGAAAAACCTGAAGTCCTCCTCCAACAGAGCAACATGAATATATAGAGGACATAGAACAGATAAAACAGACAAATCAAATAAAAGAGTATTTTTTCATAAATTCGAACATTTCTCTGAAAATTCTGAAAATCTAAAAAATCCTGATTTTTTTTCAGAAAATCTAAAAAATTCGGACTTTTTTCCGAAAATCGTAAAATTCTGACTTTTTTCAGAAAATTCAAGTTTCAAGTCTCTCTCATCATGAGCTCAGCAGCTACAGTGTAGATATGTCAATGAAAAACTGAAGTCCTCCTCCAGCAGAGCAACATGAATATATAGAGGACATAGAACAGATCAAACAGATCAAACAGTGCCAGAGAATGTCCCTCTCTGATCCGAGAGAATACGCTGTAAAAAGGTTCAACTCAAGACTCAGAGCAAACTCTCCTGGCTCCATATATATTATTTGTTTATATCTACAGTTGCTAATTTTACTACAAATTCTTAAAATATTTGAAATGTAGAAATCCCTTCGTAGTGTCGTCATACAAAACTGCATGAATACACAAATTACTGAGGAAGAAATCCCTTCATTTCTTTACAGAAGAAAATCTCACGAATTCTCAAAATGTCAAAACAATCTCCTTCCTAATTTGTGTTTTGTTTTATTAAAAAAACCTCATGAAATGACAAATGCTATGAGGATAAGAATCAGAAAGAGAAAACCAACAAAAAATCTTACATTTACGACTAAAATCATTTATATTCTCACCTAAATCTATGCCTGTATGATGGTATATTTCTATGAGACAATAAACCCCCTCCTCGGCTCTGTACGTATCATTTATTTTATACCTGTAATGGCCCTTTATATTGGCCTGTATTTTGCATTATTGAACGTTCACTCATAAACAAAAATCTCAACATACAATCAGAGATGAAGAAAGCATCATTTTAGGCCCCGTCCACACGGAGACGAAACGGAGACGAAAACTAACCGAATTCGATATCAAAAAAGTCTTCCGTCCACACGAGACCGCTCGAGCCGCTGGAGACGCTGTAGTACATATGCCGGGCCTGTAAGTGGCGCTGTACTTCCGCCACAAAATACACCAAAAGCAGCGAATAAGACCCCCCGAGCATGGTTGCCATGGTTGCCTGGTTGCCATGGTTGCCCTTCTGGTTATTCTCCGCGGTGGATTTAGCATCATGTAGTTCTCCATGTCCACTTGTTGCTGATGGTTGTGAGGAGCTGTAGATGTTGCACTAACATCTGTATCACGGTCAGTAGCGTCTGGAGCACGAACGCAACCCTGTGATCCGCCATTGTTGTTGTTGTTGTTGGCGAAACACATCAGCAGTGACGCGGGGGTGAGCAGGAGAGGTGGGGAGAGGCGGGGCTATGATCATATAGGGCGTACACACGGAGCCGTAAGCGTTTCGTCTCCAGACCTACCCACTTTGGGAGCTGTTATCAAAGCGTATCGTTTGAGCGCTCCGTGTCCGCGGCTCCGTGTCGGCCTCGTGTGGACGAACCGTCTGTACGATAAAGAACTGTAGCGGATACAACCCGTTTCGTCTCCGTGTGGACGGGGCCTTAGATGTGATGCCAAAGGCGTGTAAATGTTTGCTTTACTCACCCTCAGTGTTTGTGTCAACAGAAACACAGTAAACAGAGTTCGGCTGATCTGTAAACAAACCCTGATAATGCTCATCCATAGCTTTTTATTTCCACCTATCCTTTAATGTTACAGTCAAAGTTAAATCATGTGTTACGCTATAAAAGATGTGTACAGGAAGACTAGTTTCCTACCATGAAAACAAAAGGAAACAAATGCATTATTAGGAAATGCATGGTTTGTTTACGTTGCATTTTATTTAGAGATGTTTGTTTTGAACTCTGTTGTTTGACTAACATCAGTGTGAATCTGGTGTGAATTTAATTGCTTTCACACGAGTATAAAGAGCGCTGCTCAAAACCAAAATGTGTGTCTCCCGGCTCTCTCTGCTCAGGCTCCAGAGACAGCTTCCAAACTGAAGCTTTGTTTGGAGGCTGATCCTGAACCGGAAAAGGTACGTTTGTGTCGGCAAACTCACCATTAACAAACATGCATGAAGACGTGCACGTGTGGCGGTGTGTTCAGGGTCCTGTTTCAATGAAGACGTGCACGTGTGGCGGTGTGTTCAGGGTCCTGTTTCACTGAAGACGTGCACGTGTGGCGGTGTGTTCAGGGTCCTGTTTCAATGAAGACGTGCACGTGTGGCGGTGTGTTCAGGGTCCTGTTTCAATGAAGACGTGCACGTGTGGCGGTGTTCAGGGTCCTGTTTCACTGAAGACGTGCACGTGTGGCGGTGTGTTCGGGGTCCTGTTTCAATGAAGACGTGCACGTGTGGCGGTGTGTTCGGGGTCCTGTTTCAATGAAGACGTGCACGTGTGGCGGTGTGTTCAGGGTCCTGTTTCACTGAAGACGTGCACGTGTGGCGGTGTGTTCAGGGTCCTGTTTCACTGAAGATGTGCACGTGTGGCGGTGTG
>CM062267.1:1428412-1468412 GCA_031216635.1 Dissostichus eleginoides | reverse complement strand
CATTTTTAAAGTCATACATTTGCCAGAAAAACTTCTACTTCTCCTTTTACTCAAGTACAACATCTGAGTAGTAAATAAAGTACTTGTATTCGTCCCAAAGAGGGGAAATGTGCATAGTTACAGCAAAGAGACGATAATGACAGAGACTAATTAAAAACAGTATTCAGTAAATCGGCATGCACACATATTAAACATTTTAAATGAAATAATAATGACTCATTCCAGGTGTAACAGTGCAAGTAGAAGGTAGTGAGGTATCTGCAGGAGGATGGTGATAAAGTGTTATATTGCAGGTGTTGGGTCGTGCAAAGGGAAAAGCAGCCAGTAGCAGAATGTAAACTACGAGAAATAAATAAACAATCTGATAAATCTATTCTTTAAACTTGATATTATGTGATTGCATTTAGTAACAGTTAAGATGTGGTGAGAAAGGCTTCAGGTACCTTTCAGAAGTGCTTGGATTTCACTCAGAATACAGAGAACACATTCAATATATTCATCTAATGATAATGTTTCCCTGCAGGAATGCAACAAACCTCACGAGGCGTTCGGCTTCGAGCAGGCGTACAGAGACTACTCTCTGAGAGCCTTCGGACAAATGGCCGACGCTTTCAAATCGGATTACTTCAACATGCCGGTTCATGTGAGTACAAACAGTTCATAATGACCAGAGGAGTAGAAAGTACAGGGATTTGTGTTCAACATGTAAGAAGTCAAAGTAAAAAATAGTCAGAAGAATAAGTAGTGGAGTAAAGTACTGATACCAGAAACATGTAAGTACAGTAACGAAGTATTTGTACTCCAATACTTCCCACCTCTGTTTATATATATATATTTATGCCGTCTCGTCCCAGATGGTTCCCACGGAGCTGGTGGAGAAGGAGTTCTGGCGTCTCGGGTGGGGAGCGATCGAGGAGGACGTGACCGTGGAGTACGGAGCGGACATCGCCTCCAAAGAGTTCGGCAGCGGGTTCCCGATCCCCAACGGGAGGTTCAAGGTCTCCCCGGAGGACGAGGTGAACACAAGGGAAACCACAGAGAAGTCTTTGAGAAGCAGTGAAGTCAATCGGGAGTAGGGTTGGTGATAGTTTGGATGTCTGCAGCTTCAGAAAGGATGCAGATATAAAAACCCAAATGTTCCTCCTGAAGAAACATCTCCAGCAACAACACATGCGGCATTTAGAGAACATTCAGCAACTTGAGGAGACATGGCAGCGTTTACTAAAAGCTGCAGAAACCAAACGCTGCAACGTAGCTAACGTAGCCATTTCAGATATACTGACCGATAGCAGACACTGTCCCTCTACAGCATCTCAAAGTCAAAGTCAACTTTACTATCAATCTTTCAGTTCGTGTTTACAGAGAGATCGAAATACCGTTTCCCACAATACAAAATAATAAAAATATGTGTGTTGTGTGTGTGTGTGTGTGTGTGTGTGTGTGTGTGTGCGTGTGTGTGTGTGCAGAAGTACCTGCAGTGCGGCTGGAACCTGAACAACCTGGCGATGATGAACCCCTCGGTGCTGACCCACGTGACGGCTGATATCTGCGGCATGACGCTGCCCTGGCTCTACGTCGGGATGTGCTTCTCCTCCTTCTGCTGGCACATCGAGGACCACTGGAGCTACTCCATCAACTACCTGCACTGGTACACACCTACACACACACACACACACACACACACACACACACACACACCACACACACATTTGCATTTCAAAGTATTGCTTGTTCATACAGTTGGATGTTGGAGCTTCACTGTGCACTGCTGAATGATGTATGTGCAGATTTTGACCCTTGAAGGCTGTTTCTTCTGAAATGGAATATATTTGTTACATATTAATAGAATTTTAGAATTTTTGACTTGAATTCGGATTTGTGAATGGGAGAAGTAGTAGATGGAAAACATACCAAACACTAATTATTCAAAGTAAAGTATTTCATTTTATATACGGTAATACTAAGGAGTCATAGGCCTATATGATGATACGATTATTGATATTAAAAAAGTGATTTGTTTTCCATGTCATTCGTGTGTTTTTCTTATTAGAAAGTGAAGTTATTTATTTGTAAGCTCCAAATCCTCATTTTTCCCTCAATGGCCTTTCCGCCCTGAAAAATGTGTGACACCAAAGGCCAAATGGCCTTGCCCCTAAAATGACGAAATTCCAAGCTTGACACACACACACACACACACACACACACACACCACACACACACACACACACACTGGAGCTACTCCATCAACTACCTGCACTGGTACACACACACACACACACACACACACACACACACACACACACACACACATTATTATACATGCTGTTGGGAAAGTAATATTAACCCAACTACTGAACCTTAGTTCAAATGTATTTATGTACTTCAAGTACGTTTACTTCACAATTAGTACATTTAATTTATATTTTAAAGTACTAACTGTTTATGCACAATCAATACTTTTACTTGAAGCTGATGTATAAAGAGAGAGTCTCTTTCCACAGAGGGGACACATGTTGATGTAGAAGAGACATGTGTCCCCTCTGTGGAAAGAGAGAGTCTCTTTCCACAGAGGGGACACATGTTGATGTAGAAGAGACATGAAGAAGAGGGGACACATGTTGATGTAGAAGAGACGTGAAGAAGAGGGGACACATGTTGATGTAGAAGAGACGTGAAGAAGAGGATTCATAATAGGTGACCTTAAAGATGTTTCGTAGGGTAGTCATAGTAGGGTTTTGAATGCAGGTCTAACAGAGTATTTTCACAGCATGTTACGTGTCCTTTACCTTCAGTAATACGTCTTTCTTCAGGTCTAGTGTCAGTGTCTTCTCTCCAGCTTGTTAACGCCCCTCTCTCCTCAGGGGCGAGCCGAAGACGTGGTACGGGGCCCCGGGCTTCGCAGCGGAGCAGCTGGAGGAGGTGATGAGGAAACTGGCTCCAGAGCTGTTTGAGTCTCAGCCTGACCTGCTGCACCAGCTGGTCACCATCATGAACCCTAACACCCTCATGGCCCACGGGGTGCCCGTACGTACACACACACACACACACACACACACACACACACACACACAGACACACACAGACAGAGACATACACACACACACAGACACACACACACACACAAACAGAGACACACACACACACACAGACACACACACACACACAGACAGACACACACACACACACACACAGAGACACACACACACACACACAGAGACACACACACACAGACACACACACACACACACACACAAAGACACACACACACACACACAGACACACACACACACACACACACACACACACACACACTGTCCGGCAGTGGCTCAGTCAGTAGGGGCTTGGACTGGGAGCTGTAGGGTCACCGGTTCAAGTCCCGACCAGACCTAAATATGGAGTGTGGACGCTACTTGCAGAGGTCCCAGTTCACCTCCTCCCCTGCCGTGGTGCCCTTGAGCAAGGCACCGGACAACCCACTAAGTATGACCTAAGCCGAACACTTTAAAAATCAAGCGCCTGAACCGTGTGATAATGTTCTTTTCTCTCCGCCTCAGATCTACAGGACCAACCAGTGTGCGGGGGAGTTCGTCATCACGTTTCCTCGAGCGTACCACAGCGGATTCAATCAGGGATTCAACTTCGCAGAGGCCGTCAACTTCTGCACCGTGGACTGGGTACGCATCAGTGTGTAGAAGTCTGCAAAAACTTCCTGTTGTTGTGTTTTCCTGCAAGTAAAACTAACCCTGCATCCCTTCTGCAGTCTGTGTACTTTACCATCAATATGTATCCGTTTCTGTTCCTTCATATGTTCCTTAAAGATGCTTGTCACTAATTGCTGTGATTAAGAGAGTTGCATTTCGATTGCTTCCTTTAACATAATTGCATACAACTGCCGCTCCTGCATCAGAGGAGTAACTCTTCTCCTGCTCCCCCTGCCCCTCAGATGCCTCTGGGCCGGCGCTGTGTGGACCACTACCGCCTTCTGCACCGCTACAACGTCTTCTCCCACGATGAGATGGTGTGCAACATGGCGTCCAAAGCAGGGACGCTGGACGTGGTCCTGGCCTCGGCCGTCCATAAAGACATGATGTCCATGATCCGAGAGGAGCAGGAGCTCAGGGACAAGGTCAAGAAGATGGTAGGACAAGAAGAAGTACTCCCTGATACCACAATAGCCTTATGTACTGTGTATGTCGAGTTTCTGTCATTCCTTTATGAGTTGATACACTGATCAAAATCTTTTTATTGCGTTTGTCATTTAGAAATGGAAAGTGAAATACATGCATACAAATGAGACAGTAACAATAACAACGACTAAAGTAATCCTTACATTCACTGCCAGTGAGCCTCATACACACGAATATTCACCAGGAACATTGTTAAATGAATATATACATGTAATACATATGCACATACATACATGCAACATACACATCTACTGTATACATACACACACACATACATACATATGCTGCAGATAAGCTATACCAACAGCAGATCGATTTACAGAGTGTGGAATGAATTTAAAAAAGGTTCCTGACATTTCCTGTTTGAGTATAGAAGTGAATATCGGATCTTTTCAAGTTTCATGCAGGACATATCGTCCTTCAACCACTGAGAGTGAGTGGGCGGGACACTGTCCCTCCACTTAAGCTGGATGGCAGTTGATACACTGTTAAAGACAGGATGTGCAACACATGGGTGCCCGTACCCGTCCCTTTTTCTACGTTGTTTTAGTGAAACTCCCAGGCTGTCCTTACACATGTTAGACAGAGACGGTATACTTCATTTAACCACCTTTGTAGGAACCACATGTAAGGTCTCTCTTCTTTATGTAGAAGACAGTTGAGAGCATTTCCCCAGTTACAATGAAATATACTTGCAGTAACAGGGAACGGTAAACATTGAAACCCTGCCCTTCTCATTGTCCTCTCTTTCTCTGATGTGCATATGATGTGGTATTTGTCCTCATGGCCCTCGTCTCGCAGCCTTTTCCCTTGTTCCTCCTACCTCTGAATCACCTGTGTCTCTCTCTCTCCACAGGGGGTGTCTCTCTGCAGGGAGGCCAGGTACGACCACCTGCAGGATGACGAGCGTCAGTGCTCTCGCTGCCGGACCACCTGCTTCCTGTCGGCTCTCACCTGTCCCTGCAGCCCGGGGGTCCTGGTCTGCCTGCACCACGTCTCACACCTGTGCAGCTGCCCCCTCTCCAGATACACGCTCAAGTGAGAACCAGAGCCTTGACCCCCTTTAATTAAGATCCTCTGGTGTTAAAACATAGCCAGACTTAGATCATTCTTCTCCAGATCCACTCTCAAGCAGTGTTCATTTCGTCAACGAAAACTATGACGAAAAATGTTCGTCAACGACCTTTTTTACACGACTAAGACGAGACGATGACGAGCTAAAAATAGATTATTGATTATAAAAACTATGACGAAATGTATATTTAGTTTTCGTTGACGAGACGAGACGGGACTGAGGTGTTAATGGTGGACTATCGGACATTCAAAATGCAGGGTATTTTCCCCCAATTGTCCGTCTTGTCTGTCAAAATGCATCTTACGTTTCTAACTTGCAATATCATTATTTCCGCTCTCTTCACTCAGAAGAGCGATCTCCCTGGGTGTTTCTCAATGTCGAGGACGCTTCCTTGGTAGCACATGTACCTCCGAGTCACTTGCTTCAGAAGCGAGGCAAGAACCCTTCCTAGCCTCGGAAAACGAAGAATTGTGGAACAGGCTAACAGGCTAACAGGTGTGCAGGTGTGCGTCATATGAGAGGCCCCGCCTTAAATGGAGCGCGATTTCCGCCACAGATTTGGGGAAATTGGTCCGTGCGCAAAGCATTGTGGGGATTTTAAGACCGCGGAGGCTACACATGTGCAGCCTCGAAATTTCTCCAAACGAAGTACGCCGGGCTCGGTAGAATGCCAAGTATGCTGGACATTGCGACAGTCCTTCGGCGGCACTCGATGACGTAGTATACTTGAAATAGTGGCTCTGGAGCAGCTTTACTCGAGATTGAGAAACACCCCTGTGTCTTTGTGCGGGGGGCGGGGCCTCACTCTCTGTCTCTCTCTCTCTCGCTCTGTGTGCTGGGGGCGGGGCCTCACTCTCTCTCTCTCTCTCTCTCTCTCTCTGTGCGCTGGGGGCGGGGCCTCTCTCTCTCTCTCTCACTTTCTCTCTCTCTCTCTCTCTCTCTGTCTGCTGGGGGCGGGGCCTCTCTCTCTCTCTCTCTCTCTCTCTCTCTCTCTCTCTCTGTGCGCTGGGGGCGGGGCCTCACTCTCTCTCTCTCTCTCTCTCTCTCTCTCTGTGTGCTGGGGGCGGGGCCTCACTCTCTGTCTCTCTCTCGCTCTCTCTCTGTGTGCTGGGGGCGGGGCCTCTCTCTCTCTCTCTCTGTGTGCTGGGGGCGGGGCCTCACTCTCTGTCTCTCTCTTGCTCTCTCTCTGTGTGCTGGGGGCGGGGCCTCTCTCTCTCTCTCTCTCTCTCTGTGTGCGGAAATGACTAAAACGAATAACTATTTTCGTCTAAAGACTAAGACTAAATCAAAAATAGCTGCCAAAATTAACACCGCTCTCAAGTGAGAACCAGAGCCTTGACCCCCTCTAATTTGTTACAAAAAGCCCGTAGATGTTATAACACTGGGATAGATCAGAGCACATCAATGATCTGTGTCTTAATATTACTATTTGTCTCCACCTGTGCAGTTTCAGGTACTCTCTGGACGACCTGCTCCCCATGATGGAGGCGGTGAAACATCGCGCTCAGATGTACGATGACTGGGCTTCAAACGTCTCAGAGACTCTGGAGGCCAAGCTGGAGAAGAAGAAAGGTGAACAGGGTTAGGGTTAGCAGCAGCAGCACGTCACTAAATAAGAGCGGGATCTTCAGATTAATCAATCAATCAATCAATCAATCAATTAATGTTTATTTATATAGCCCAATATCACAAATGTTACATTTGTCTCAGTGGACTTCACAGTTTGTACAGAATATCAGTAGACAATACGACACCCTCTGTCCTGAGACCCTCACATCGTACAAGGAAACACTTCCAGAGAAACCCCACAGTTTAAAGGGGAACATGGGAGAAACCTCAGGGAGAGCAACAGAGGAGGGATCCCTCTCCCAGGACGGACAGACTGCAATAGATGCCGTGTGTAAATCTAAGAGATAATACATTTTACAGCGTAGGCAGACCAAATGTTTGGAAATGCATGTGTCTATAATAAGAAGATGAATCCACGAGGATGTCAACAATCCTGTGGGAGCCATCAGGGAAGTAGTGTGATGAGAGTCAGGCAGGACCGCAGAGACAGGTTCAGCCACGACCCGAAGTCCAGGACTCAGATCCAGAACTGAGGATAGAGGATCCAGGACGCAGGACCACAGCAACAGGATCAGCCTCGACTCAGGATCCAGGACTCAGGACCACAGCAACAGGATCAGCCTCCACTCAGGATCCCGGCGTAGATATAGACAGCAAAAAGAAATTTGGGGGAAGCTGGGTTATTCGGAACATGAGAGTACACAGGTACAGACAGACAGAAGGAAGAAGTAAGGTGTCCCCCGACAGTCCAAGCCTATAGCAGCTAAACTAACGTGTCTACGTACATGCACTCCCTTAGGATAGGTTGAGGGAAAGGGGTAGCAAGCATTAAGAGCATGACTGCGTGATTCACAAACCACTGCCACCCTCCGAGGCTTTATTGGATGGATGTGTAACTGTTAGAGCCATTTTCCTTTCATCATTATGGTTTGAATGTTTGTCTGATTAATATATATATAGGATTTAGAGTAAACTCTTAACTGTTTGTTTTTGTGAGTCACACTACGGTTTAAAATATGTTAATTTAAGTCTCACTTATTTGCTGTCTAATGTGCGCTGTCGGGTATGACGTGCATGTGCCTCTATATGGCATGACACATGGTACACAGCTGAGTGTGTGATTAGACGGGAGGCGGTATAGTCTTTTGACCGTGTTCTTTTTGTTCCCTTTTGATACGGAGAACTTGTAGTTACTTTGAAGCCAGGAAGTGTGTCTTCATGTTTGTACGTCGCCTTGATCATTGAATAAATCTGATGTGATTCAACGCTACAACGATCTCTACAAAGTTTGTTTGGAGCAAAGAGAAGCGCGTCATAACCCACGACCCCGATAGAGGAAAAGTGGATATTAAATGTAGAAACGGATTAAAACGCCACCACAGTAACACTGATTTATAACCAGGTGTTGTTCCCTCTCAGGTCTGCCGGTGTTCCGCTCCCTTCTCTCTCAGTCGGAGTCCAAACTGTTCCCGGAGAACGACCTCCTGCGACGCCTCCGCATCGTGGCTTCAGACGCTGAGAAGTGTTCGGCTGTGGCTCAGCAGCTGCTCAACGGCAAGAGGCAGACCAGGTAACAAATACACACCAGATGAATAGAGCTTCTGTCTCCACTCGGGAAGAAGTATTAACGTGGTGTCCGTCTGTGATGGATCCTCTCTCAGGAACCGCTGTGGGAACGGGAAGTCGTGCAGCCAGCTGACGGTGGAGGAGCTGAGGTCGTTTGTGAGGCAGCTCTACAATCTGTCCTGCAGCCTCCCTCAGGCCCCCAAACTCAAGGTAGGATGCTGCAAAATGTCCCCAATTGTTTTTGAGGATTATCAGAAAAATACATGATTCATATCATTAAAAAATTCTGGAAAATGTGGGGAAAATATCACAAAAAGACGTAGTAAATATCGGCAAAATATATATAATTTCCCTCACAAAATGTTCTTGCTTTCACATCATATTATATTATGATTCATTTTGTTCGTACTTAACACACATTTAAGTTTGTTTGGCCAGATCCTGCAACCTTTATGTAAAGATTCACAGTAGGAATCAAAGACCAGTGTTAACAAAGGAAGAAGGGAATATTTTAAACGCTGCTGGCTTTAGACAACTAATGTTAGCTCACTAAATAAATGTTTGCCCTTCACCTGCCCTGCTGTAACTGTCTGATTAGTTTCCCTGGTCAAATATACGACGGGATATTAGGGCCGTTAGGGGGAAACAAGGTATGATTAGGACAGTCAAAAGCAGCTTATGTTACAAGAAAAACAAGGTATATTTTCTGAGATTAAAGAGAAAAAACTCACGAATTTATGGGATTTTAGTTGTAAATGTGTGACTTTAATCTCAAATATTAAACGCATTCATTATTATTTTTTGTGATATAATGAATGGCTGTGGGCAGTGTTTCCGCCAGACCAGGTCTGAGAGGGCGTCCACCCCGAGAGCGGGGGGAGTGTGACGTCACGTCGTGTCACGCGACCTGAATTTTAAGCCGTCCCTTATAGATACTATCTCTTTACGTATTAATGATGGGAATTCCGGCTCTTTTTAGTGAGCCGGATCATTTGGCTCGGCTCACTAAGAAGAGCCGGCTCTTTCGGCTCCTAAACGGCTCTTCATGTTACCACAGTTTACCAGAGCCTCAGTTTCGCCGCTGCGAGGCTCCGGCGCTCGCAGTTCACGCGCTAGCTCCACTAGCACCCCCCGTCAAGGCTCACCGGCAGTACTTTCCGTCACAGGAACACGCTTTGCTGGCGGCAAAAATAATCCCACCAGACTCCTTTGCCCCTCCAACAGAGGGATCATGTCCTTGTCCTTTTTCCTTTTCGTCATTTCAAGCGATAAAAACTCGATCTTCTCTCTAATTATTAATTTTTTTGGACGCCCTCGGCTCGAGTTCAGGGCGTTCCGAGCTGAATAAGGGCGTCAAATGACGGCAAGACGCCCCCCTGGCGGAAACGCTGGCTGTGGGACCATTAAAGGATCTCTCACCTCTGATTTCTGTAACATTTGCTGTGGGATAATAAAATCAGTTCTGCAGAAGCATTGATTGTGATATTGGGCGATATAAATAAACATTGATTGCAACTCTTACTACTTTTAAATCCATCAGGCTGAAGACTTTTCTTTTTGCCGCTGCTTTTAATTGATATATTCATTTTATATTGTTGAAAACAGAGGAGGAGGAGAAGTTTGCACAGTTTAAAAAAAACAAAATGCATGATTACTTCTCCAAATCCTAGATATGTTTTTCTATTTTTGGAGATAAACTACAGTCAGTTTGACCTCTTTGGGGTCTAATTTCCTCTGATCATCAGTATAATATCACATACTGTTGTGCGTTGTCAACTGGGTTAAATGTTTATGTGAAGTTTCAGTTTTATTCATGTCATGTTTAGTTTAGTTCCGGGGTTTTATTTGGATAGTCTGTCTCACTCATGTGTTTGTCGCGCACAGAAGCATTGATTCGTGTCTCTTGTATTCCCCGTCCTCCAGGAGCTCCTGAACCGCATCGAGGACTTCCAGCAGCACAGCGAGAAGGTTTTATTGGACGAGAGGCCGAGCGTGACGGAGATCCAGAGTCTGCTGGACGTCAGCTTCGACTTCGACGTGGGTCTGCCCGAGCTGCCGAGGCTTCGAGAGCTTCTGGAGCAGGCGCGCTGGCTGGAGGGGGTTCAGAGCGCTGGGAAACAGCCCCTGAGCCTGGAGACCCTGAGGAGGCTCATCGATCAGGGGGTGGGCCTCACATCTCACCGCTCACTGGAGAGAGACATGGCCCGTCTGCAGGAGCTGCTCAACGTCTCCGAGAGCTGGGAGGAGCGGGCGCGCCGCCTGATGAACGCCAGGTCATTTAATAACACATTTTGATAAGATTTCAAAACACCAAGAAATTAATTAGCAACAAAACATGTCAATTAAAGAGATTTTAAAGTCCTATAAAAATTGAAGGTGAGGAGACACCCTTCATTTAGATCAGCGGTTCCCAACCTGTGGGCCACGGACCCCTAGTGGGCCGCGAAGGCATTGCAAGTGGGCTGCCAAATAATTTGCAAAACATTCTGATTTGTGTGGAAACATTTCACTATTAAGATTTTTTTTATTTGAACCTCCTTTCCTTTCTCTTCTCCTTAGCAACGGTCATTACAGTCCTTAGCAACGGTCATTACAGTCCTTGGCATCGGTCATTACAGTCCTTAGCAACGGTCATTACAGTCCTTGACAGCAGTCATTACAGTCCTTAGCAACGGTCATTACAGTCCTTGACAGCGGTCATTACAGTCCTTAGCAACGGTCATTACAGTCCTTAGCAACGGTCATTACAGTCCTTAGCAACGGTCATTACAGTCCTTGGCATCGGTCATTACAGTCCTTAGCAACGGTCATTACAGTCCTTGGCAACGGTCATTACAGTCCTTGGCATCGGTCATTACAGTCCTTAGCATCGGTCATTACAGTCCTTAGCAACGCTCATCACAGTCCTTAGCAACGGTCATTACAGTCCTTGGCATCGGTCATTACAGTCCTTGGCAACGGTCATTACAGTCCTTAGCAACGGTCATTACAGTCCTTAGCAACGGCCATTACAGTCCTTAGCAGCGGTCTTTACAGTCCTTAGCAACGGTCATTACAGTCCTTAGCAACGGTCATTACAGTCCTTGACAGCGGTCATTACAGTCCTTAGCAACGGTCATCACAGTCCTTAGCAACGGTCCTTATAGTCCTTAGCAACGGTCATTACAGTCCTGAGCAACGGTCATTACAGTCCTGAGCAACGGTCATTACAGTCCTTAGCAACGGTCATCACAGTCCTTAGCGACGGTCCTTATAGTCCTTAGCAACGGTCATTACAGTCCTTAGCAACGGTCATTACAGTCCTTGGCATCGGTCATTACAGTCCTTAGCAACGGTCATTACAGTCCTAGCAACGGTCATTACAGTCCTTAGCAACGGTCGTTACAGTCCTTAGCAACGGTCATTACAGTCCTTGACAGCGGTCATTACAGTCCTTAGCAACGGTCATTACAGTTCTTAGCAATGGTCATTACAGTCCTTAGCAACGGTCATTACAGTCCTTAGCAACGGCCATTACAGTCCTTGGCAACGGTCATTACAGTCCTAGCAACGGTCATTATAGTCCTTAGCAACGGTCATTACAGTCCTTAGCAACGGTCATTACAGTCCTTAGCAACGGTCATTACAGTCCATGGCAACGGTCATTACATTCCTTGGCATCGGTCATTACAGTCCTTAGCAACGGCCATTACAGTCCTTGACAGTGGTCTGTTCTACTGGATTTACAACGTGTCACATGTTCTGAATTGACCAATCAGAGCTTTATTTAGCCTCCGTGTTGTTTATGGCTGAAAGTGGGCCCTGAGTTGAAAAAGGTTGGGAGCAAAGAGCCAGTTGTAGGGATCATTTCTTCCTGTGAAGCAGACAGATGGTTGTATTAGTGAGTTATTTACCTTGCATGTGTGTCTAACCTCCACCTGTGTTTTCCTCCAGACCCCCCCTCTCCATAGAGACCCTCTCTGCTGCAGCTGAGAAGGCGACCGTGGTCTCGGCTCACCTCCCAAACTGCCTCCTGCTGAAGGACTCCATCAGGAGAGCCAGGGCGTGGCTGCAGGAGGCCGAGGAGATCCAGGTCAGACATCCAGCACTACTATAACAACACTGAGCATGTTTTCATTCTCTCTATGTAGACGTGTGATTATGTATATCTGTTACCTCCCCACTAAGGTCAGGGGGTCTGGAGACAGTCACACACAACAACCAATATCCGAGGGAGTCAGACTGAACCTTAACAAAAATGTTTATTCCTTTTAAACAAAGAATGCTGCCAACAAATGTTCTTTAAGTGAGGGGGAGGAGGAGGAGGAGGAGGGGGAGGAGGAGACAAAGGAGATTGTGCCAAACCAAATAAACAAATATAACAAGGCCTATCTCTGAATCTATCCTTTGAAACCAAAACTCAAACAAAAACCCTCACTATCTGAACTACTAAGAATGGGACAAAGCAACAATCCACTAACCTAGTGTGTCTAACAGATGTTTAACTACGTGATGAGATGTCCCCAAACGTACCTAACTCCTCCACCTCCGCAGGCCAGCTGCTGATTAGCTGCAGTGAAAAAAGGGAGAAGAGAAAAGAGCAGGAGGGAAAGAAAAAGAAAATAAGTACAGCTTGCCTGGCAATATCTATAAAAGCCTCTGTCATATACTCGATACGATGATACTTTAAAGGTCGGATCCAGTCTGAAATGCTCCTTGCATCCCAGCAGCTCCATGTGGAACATCAACAGACACACATCAAGACACATGAGAAACAAACAACAAACATGGAACATCACAGCAGGATCAGAGAGAGCTGCTCAAAGAGCCTTCAGCGTGCATCTGATCTGTAGCTCTGGGTTCACTGAGAGGACTGGAGCTCAGAGGATGCTTCAGGCTGACTGGAGCACAGAGGATGCTTCAGGCTGACTTTATTGATCTCCATCAGATGGTAGCAGTTCAGATTCTCTGTTAGAGCATGCTTTGGGTCCCAGATGATGCTGTTGGAGCCTCTCAGGTTATTATGGTCTGTGAGTCAGAAAGTCTCTGACAGGGTGACCAACAGTCTATATTTAAGCAATAGCTCACTTCAGGCCGTGGTATGCTCATTATATCACAGCTAAGGGGCGTGGCTCGGCCCGACGCGAAGCGCTTTATAAAACGGTTACCAAGTGTGGCAACATGAAACAAAAATACACACTCTAATTTAAATAGTTTTTATTAGTAAATAATGATGTTCAAAATAAAATAGTCCCTCCGTTGCCTTCTGCACGAAACATAGTGCGAGGTGGTTGCTATGCAACAACACTAACAGCTAGCGAACACATTAGACAGAGAGCGTTGATCCAGTATTTGGCTATTTATTTACATTCATGTGTATGTTGCCGTTTATTGAGCAGCCTCTGAAAACCTGTCCAGCATCAGTAGCACGGCTCACGAGGTCACTTGTATAAACTGAGGTTGTTCTAGGCTGTTGCTCGGCGTGGCCAGAATATTGCTCCACTTTCTCCGGCCCCCGAGATTCGGCTTCCAGCAGCTCTGGAGAGAGCTTTCGCACCTGTGGCCACTAACGGTCATCATGTCTCTGCTTTGTTTCAAGACCCGCATCAGAAAGCTTTTGAATGGAGGTTCTTCTCCAGTTGGTCTACCTGCTCTTCACGTAGCTCTGCATGTCGTGGTTTAGGTGCTCTCTGGAGATAGGCACTGCTCAATCCACTCCTCCATAGTGAGGCCACCGCGGGGGTCGAAGTTAACCTTAAATGTTTCCATCTTGAGCTTTGTTAGTTAGTTTCCTAACGGACGAAATGTAACAGCTGTAACGGTTGTAGCTTTTCTCAGACGCGGAGGGATACTGACTTGTTGTGAAAAGTAACTACAATTCTACCCGTGATATACGCTCATTATATCACGGCTAAGAACCAATCAGATTGCTTGATTTGACTTGTCCGTTTTATAAATATGTATATATAATCTATGTATATATAATCTATGTATATATAATCTATGTGTCCTCCTGCAGGCGGACGGCAGCAGCCCGATGGTGGACCGTCTCTCGGAGCTGGTTCTGAGAGGCCAGGCGGTCCAGGTTCATCTGGAGCCTTTTAGAGCGTCTGGAGTCTCTGCTGCTGGAGGTCCAGAGCTGGAGAGAGTCTGCAGCGGCTGCCTTCCTGCAGAGAGGGTCCACTCTGTCCCTACTGGAGGTATATCACACCTTTAATAACAGCTACTAAACTAATCTACTTATTTATATAAATAGTTATCAACGTATTTCATTTTGTCTTAATGTACATTATTTAATTTCATACTCTGTTCTTGTACATATCAGATTCTGTTTACATGTATATAGACTTCTTGCACTATTGTTGTATTTTATTATATATGTTGCGTTGTTGGAGGAGCTCAGGTCAGAAGAATTTCTACCCTGAAGCTGCTGAGCATCTGAGGATAACACCTTTTTATTTGCATCTGAGCTTGAACCGGACCTTTTTGTAGCATCCACCGAAAATGATTTTTGTTGCAGGTATTAGTCGCATATTTGTCTTTATAGTTCCAGACACTTTTACATATTTTTGAGGGCATTTTCAGAAACGCTTTCAGATTTGTTTGAGGCATATTTTCAAGACTTTTTCACATATTTTTGGGGATATTTTTTTGAGTATTTTCAGACATTTTTTAAATATTGTTGGAGACATTTATAAAAAAACTGTTTTAATAAATTGTTAAGATTTTTCTTGCATATGCAGATTTTTTAAAAGTATTTTCAAACATTTTTCTTCTTTGAAAGAATATTGAAACATTTCTCAAAATCATGTGAAAAATACGGACATTTTGATTTATTTATTTTGATTTATTTCCACATATTTTCGGGATATTGTTTGTTATTTTCTACACATTTACCACATATCTTCAGAGACATCTTTTGAAAAACTTTTCAAACATTTGTCACAGTTTAATCTGGTTTTTAAATATATTTCTCACATATTTCCAGAACATTTTGACATATTTTTCCGACATTTATCACCTTTTTTTTGCAACATCTTTACATATTATCCGGACATCTTTCAGGTTTCGACCTTTCCCTTTCGTCCTTCTTCCTCTCCCTCTCTGTTATAAACACGCGCAGTATATGTGTCGGTTAAAGTTTAAAATGTCCTCTATTAAAACAGACTTTCAGGCCTCAGAGAGTTGAGCGTTTTCTCTGTTCCTGACGTTTCTTTTCCTCCTCGCAGGTCCTGTGTCCGAGGTGTGAAGGCGGGACTTCAGGATCTCCGAAGAGGAAAACCAAGAAAGGGAAAGAGTCGCCGAAAAGCAACAAAAAGAAAGCGTTGTGTCTGAGCTCGCTGAGCGACGTAGAGAAAGCTCTGTCCGACTCCACGGACTCGAACGCTGCTGTGAGTTTACTCTGTTTGTGTTCAGTTTCATATCATGCAATATCAGTTGATTTTTACAAAGCTTTTCATGAGTTGTAACGTCTCGTTGACACAGAGCTTTGTTTACGTAGGCAAGTCAGAATTTTTAGATTTTTGGAAAAAAGTCAGAATTTTGAGATTTCAAGAACATTTTAGATTTATTTAATTTGAATTTTGTGAACTATTTTTTTTTGTTTTTCAGAAAAGTTAGAATTTTTAGATTTTCAGATTTTTTTTTGAATTTTCAGATTTTCAGAAAAAAGTGAGAATTCTGAGATTTTTCGAATAAAGTTACAAAATGTAGATTTTTTTTTGAAAAAAGTCAGAATTTTGAGATTTTTTGAAAAAAGTCCGCATTTTGAGATTTTTTACAAAAGTCAGTATTTTGAGATTTCGAGAACATTTTTGATTTTTTTTGTTGAGATTTTCAGAAAAAAGTGAGAATTCTGAGATTTTCAGAATAAAGTAAAGAAATGTTGATTTTTGAAAAAAGTGAGAATTCTAAGATTTTCACAAAAAAGTCAGAAACTTGAGATTTTTCTGCGTTTCGTCCCCAGATGTTGACTCTGGAGGATCTTCGTGTCCGGGAGCTGGACTCTCTCTCTCAGCTGCGGGCGGCCAACGAGTCGAAGCTGCTCCCAGCGGCCTCCTGCAGCGACCTGGAGGTGTGTTTCTGTCAGAAGCCCCCCATGGGAGCCATGCTGCAGTGTGAGCTGTGCAGAGACGCCTTCCACTCTGCGTGCTGCGTCAGGGACCCCCCCGACCCCCAGCCTGACCCCCTGACGGACCCCCAGACAGACCCCCAGCCTGACCCCCAGTGTGTGAGTCAGAGGGCCATTCATTCCCATTGGGGGAAACTCTTCCTCACTCTATTTGCAGTCCAGAATATAAATTATTGAGGCAGAATTTTGACATTTTCAGAAAAAAAGTGAGACTTTTCTGTTTTTCAGACAGAAGTGAGAACTCTGAGATTTTCAGAATAAATAAATAATTTTGAGATTTTCAGAATAAAGTCAACATTTTGTAAACATTTCAGAACTTTGAGATTTTTTGAAAAACATTCTGAATTTTCAGATTTTCAGAATAAAGTGATCATTTTGATATTTTTTGGAAAAAGTCAGAATTCCGAGTCTTTCAAAAAAAAGTCTGAATTCTGAGAATATAAGTTGATTTTTACAAAGCTTGTAACGTCTTGTTGAAACAAAGCTTTGTTAACGTATGCAAGTCAAACAGAGTTCCATTCATTCCCATTGGTTAAATTCAATGAGGGAAACTCTTCCTCGGTTTGTTTTAGTCCAGAATATTGGAACATTATTGAGGCAGAATTTTAAGATTTTTCAGAAAAAAAAGTCAGACTGGCGTTTTTCAGAAGAAATTAGAATTCCGAGATTTTCAGGAAAAAAGTGCGAATTTTGAGATTGCAATTTTGTTTGGGGGATTTTGAGGGGAAAAAAGAGAATTTTCAGTTTTTCTGAACATTTTTTGATATTGAGGAAACGAGAATTTAGCGAAAAAAAATTGAGAATTTTGAGATTTGTGAAAAAATATATAATTGTTTGATCCTTGGACCCCCAGCCGGCCCCCCAGCCGTGGCTCTGCGTTGGCTGCGTGCGCTCAGAGAAGCCCCCCCTGAGGACAGCCGTCTCCCTGCTGGCGGCTCTCAGGAGGCTGAAGGCTCGGCTGCCAGAGGGCGAGGCTCTGCAGCACCTCGTTCAGAGAGCCGTCAGCTGGCAGCAGAGAGCCAAAAAGATCTGTGACGAGCATCAACACAGAGCAGGGACCCCCCCCACCCTCACCAGCTGGACCCCCCCCACCCTCACCAGCTGGGCACAGGGAGGACACCCCCCCCACAACCACTCACAGGTACCAGGACTCCTCGTTCTGTTGCAGTTAGAAAAATAATAAATGTATTAATTCTATTAATTAGATTTATCTATCTTTGACTTAATAAGTATTTTTGTTGTTTGTGCTGCAGGCTCCGTGTTTGACTCCAGAGTGGAACCAGAACGGCCAAACTCAGACCGTCTTCTACACTGAGACCAGATGCATCCCTCTGCAGGGTACGATTTAAACAATATACACACATAGTAGTTCCTTTATAGCCCAACGTTAGCCGCCTTTAGCTTAGCGTTGCTGACGTGAAGTCATGTGACCGTGCTGTAGTTCCTTTATAGCCCAACATTAGCCTCCTTTAGCTTAGCGGTGGTGACGTGAAGTCATGTGACCGTGCTGTAGTTCCTTTATAGCCCAACATTAGCCTCCTTTAGCTTAGCGGTGGTGACGTGAAGTCATGTGACCGTGCTGTAGTTCCTTTATAGCCCAACATTAGCCGCCTTTAGCTTAGCGGTGGTGACGTGAAGTCATGTGACCGTGCTGTAGTTCCTTTATAGCCCAACATTAGCCACCTTTAGCTTAGCGTTGGTGACGTGAAGTCATGTGACCGTGCTGTAGTTCCTTTATAGCCCAACATTAGCTGCCTTTAGCTTAGCGGTGGTGGAGTGAAGTCATGTGACCGTGCTGTAGCTCCTTTATAGCCCAACATTAGCTGCCTTTAGCTTAGCGGTGGTTGAGTGAAGTCATGTGACCGTGCTGTAGTTCCTTTATAGCCCAACATTAGCCACCTTTAGCTTAGCGTTGGTCACGTGAAGTCATGTGACCGTGCTGTAGTTCCTTTATAGCCCAACATTAGCTGCCTTTAGCTTAGCGGTGGTGGAGTGAAGTCATGTGACCGTGCTGTAGTTCCTATTAGTGGTATACAAACTTGAATGGAGGTGAACATGTGTTTTCTCTGTGTTTCAGGCCTGAGTGTGGAGCTGGAGGAGCTGATGGTCGAGGGGCTGCTGCTGCAGGTTTCCCTCCCCGAGGTGCAGAAACTCTTCCACGTCTTACTGGACCGAGCGAGCAGCACGGACCGCCTCACGCCTCCCCCTCAGAGCACCGACACACACACACACTTTCACTCTCAGGAAAACACTCCCAGCCAGGTACACACACACATATTTTTTAAATATTATATCTCTAAAACGTTGGTTAAAGGTGTCCTATCATGCAAAATGCCATTTGTTATGTCTTTTATACATAAATCTGTGTCCCCGGTGCGTCAGGAGACTCACAAAGTGTCAGGAAATGTGGGCGGGCTTTACACCCACGGGCCAATCAGAAACGTTGCTGTCAGAAACAATGAGACGTGTTCTGGAAGTAATATGGTCTGTGTTTACATTAGTATGCTAACACTCAGAGCTAACCTGTACTGGAGAGAGTATGTGTGAAGAAGCAGGAAATCAAAAGGAACTCACCTTGTGGTAAACCTGAGAGAGAGAGAGAGTTTGAGCTCCATGCTGTTTCAGAGAGAATCCTTGATGTGGTTTGGAACATGATATGGAGTTTCATCACGGCAGCATTTAGCTGAGTTTCTGCTGGGAGAGTTCTCCTGATGAGATCTACTCTCTCTCTAAAGCTACAGACCCAGAGTCAGCTCTTTAGTAACAGCTGGAAGAGAGGGGGGGGGGCTACAAGGATCTGTTTGGGGTTTGGAGCAGGACACTTCAGAGACATGTTTTTTAAATATTTGTATATATCTGAGACCTATAATATATGACTAAAAATAGTATGGAGACCTTTAAATATGACTGTGTTCTGTGTTTTCAGGACGTTGCAGCGAGGGACTCCCTGCTGGGCTCGGAGAAGAAGGCGAAGCGGCTCCTGGACCTCGAGGCTCTGGAGTCCGAGCGGCGTCTGAAGAACAAGAAGCCGGCTCACAAACGCCAGAAGACCAACAGGAAGCGTCCGGCCTCCACTTCCTCCTCCCCTCGATCTGACTTCTCCCAGTCCGACTCCGAGGAGGAGATGGCCGTCTGTCCCGCAGAGAGCTGCCAGCTGCCGGAGGGAGACGAGGTGAGGGGGTTAACGTATAGAGCAGGGGGTCTTTAGTCACTAATTGGTCCATTGAGGGGATTTAACGTATAGAGAGATAGTGAATTAAATCACATTAAAGGGGAGGTTTGTTGTTATTAGACCTACACACTACTGTCTGTTTTACTGACGAGGAATTTGAGTTGATGTCGTGGTGCATACATAAAAGTAAAACAAGAATTAAAAACACAGATAGAAAACTTTTTTAAGAAAACTATAATAATGTTAAGAAAATATATAATTCAAATAATAAAAAATATAGTAAAATATAGCAGTATTTACATAGAAATAGAAATGTCTGAAGGATTGTTGTAATGTGCTGTATGTATAACGTGTGTGTGTGTGTGTGTGTGTGTGTGTGTGTGTGTGTGTGTGTGTGTGTGTGTGTGTGTGTGTGTGCAGGTGGACTGGGTGCAGTGTGACGGCAGCTGTAACCAGTGGTTCCATCAGGTGTGTGTCGGCGTGACGGCGGAAACTGCGGAGAAGGAGGATTACATCTGTGTGAGGTGTTCACGGAGCAACACACACTCCAGGAAATGAAGTCATACACACACACGCACACACACGCACACACCTCCTCAGTCTGTCCTCCCTTTTGTAACAACGGTGCTATCTCCTCTTTGACTTGTTGTCCAGAATTATAATGTTTAGTTATTTTTTTGTATTTTTACATATATAAATATTATATATATTTCCTTCTTCCTATCAACTGTTTGTGGTTGTCTTTAAAAAAAAAGTTGAAGTGTGCTGCATGGGAGTAAAGGAAACTTGGCGTGGGGGGGATGGGGGGATGGGAGGGGGGGGGGATATTATCCTGCATGTTAAACAGAGCCGACAGAAATCACACGTTTTCACCCCAAAAAAAAGGATCTTTTTGAGACCCCGTGTTTACTATCTTAATATTATTACCCCTCTTTTTGTAGAGTAGCTTTTATTTATCTGAGCAATAACTCGTCTCGTCTGAACGGACTTTTATGGCTTGATCTCCGCTTTGACGGCGTTTCACATGATGATGATGATGATGATGGTGATGATGATGATGATGATGATAATGATGATGATAATGATGAAGGTGTAGGATACTGTGGGGATTGTTAGCTGGAGATGTTACAGGTTTATATTGTGGAATAAAGCCTTTTGTTCTATGGACATGTCTCCTCTTTTCACTTTAATACACACATTCATTGTTTCAAATTAATACATTCTTACATTTGTTTTACGTTTCTATCATACTGTTTTTCATCCATATATCACAGGTCTCAGATATATCCAGAGCCTGTCTCTGATTGGCTGAAACACCAAACAGATCATTGCAGCATCCCATAATCCCCTCTGTTTCAGCCCTGTTTCCAAAGTGCTGATTCTCTGTCTGTTACTTTAGATGAAAATAAGGAGCCCCTCCCCACGCCCCTCTGAGAGAGATTTGGTTACAAAGAACTCAATGGTGCTCTAGGAGGAGATTCAGGTGATAAGGGGGGGGGGGGGTTACCTTGGTTGGTGATTGGCTATTGGTTACACAAGCCAAACATCGTTATGACATCATAAAGTGGCCAAAATCTGATCAGCTCATTACATGTTGATGTAGAAGAGACATGAAGAAGGGGATTTTGCATGATAGGTCCCCTTTAATATTAAGCCATCTTTTCTTTCATGCCTCTGGGTGTCTTAAAGATGTCTAAAAAGTTCAAATTATTGTTTTTATTTATTTTATGTCTGCAATCATGATTATCGTGCTGCTCTCTCAGCAAGGAAAGAAATAATGCTGTAATCATTCAATTATGATGAAACCCTCTTTAATGGTCTCACATGCAGAGCACACAGCACACACAGTGAAATGTGTTCTCTGCATTTAACTCATCCTAGAAGGGTTAGGGTTAGGGTTAGGGTCTAGTCTAGTACCAGGAGTCTAGAGCCAGGAGTCTAGCACCAGGAGTCTAGCACCAGGAGTCTAGTACCAGGAGTCTAGAGCCAGGAGTCTAGTACCAGGAGTCTAGTACCAGGAGTCTAGCACCAGGAGTCTAGCACCAGGAGTCTAGTACCAGGAGTCTAGAGCCAGGAGTCTAGTACCAGGAGTCTAGCACCAGGAGTCTAGTACCAGGAGTCTAGTACCAGGAGTCTAGCACCAGGAGTCTAGTACCAGGAGTCTAGTACCAGGAGTCTAGAACCAGGAGTCTAGTAGGAGTCTAGAACCAGGAGTCTAGCACCAGGAGTCTAGCACCAGGAGTCTAGAACCAGGAGTCAAGCACCAGGAGTCTAGTACCAGGAGTCTAGAACCAGGAGTCTAGTACAAGGAGTCTAGAACCAGGAGTCTAGTAGGAGTCTAGAACCAGGAGTCTAGCACCAGGAGTCTAGTACCAGGAGTCTAGAACCAGGAGTCTAGTACCAGGAGTCTAGTAGGAGTCTAGAACCAGGAGTCTAGTACCAGGAGTCTAGCACCAGGAGTCTAGTACCAGGAGTCTATAACCAGGAGTCTAGCACCAGGAGTCTAGTACCAGGAGTCTAGCACCAGGAGTCTAGTACCAGGAGTCTAGAACCAGGAGTTTAGTACCAGGAGTCTAGTACCAGGAGTCTAGAACCAGGAGTCTAGTAGGAGTCTAGAACCAGGAGTCTAGTACCAGGAGTCTAGAACCAGGAGTCTAGCACCAGGAGTCTAGTACCAGGAGTCTAGAACCAGGAGTCTAGTACCAGGAGTCTAGCACCAGGAGTCTAGCACCAGGAATCTAGTACCAGGAGTCTAGAACCAGGAGTCTAGCACCAGGAGTCTAGTACCAGGAGTCTAGAACCAGGAGTCTAGTAGGAGTCTAGAACCAGGAGTCTAGCACCAGGAGTCTAGTACCAGGAGTCTAGTACCAGGAGTCTAGAACCAGGAGTCTAGTAGGAGTCTAGAACCAGGAGTCTAGCACCAGGAGTCTAGTACCAGGAGTCTAGAACCAGGAGTCTAGTACCAGGAGTCTAGTAGGAGTCTAGAACCAGGAGTCTAGCACCAGGAGTCTAGCACCAGGAGTCTAGTACCAGGAGTCTAGAGCCAGGAGTCTAGCACCAGGAGTCTAGCACCAGGAGTCTAGTACCAGGAGTCTAGAGCCAGGAGTCTAGTACCAGGAGTCTAGTACCAGGAGTCTAGCACCAGGAGTCTAGCACCAGGAGTCTAGTACCAGGAGTCTAGAGCCAGGAGTCTAGTACCAGGAGTCTAGTACTAGGAGTCTAGCACCAGGAGTCGAGCACCAGGAGTGAGGAGTCTAGTACCAGGAGTCTAGAACCAGGAGTCTAGTACCAGGAGTCTAGTACTAGGAGTCTAGCACCAGGAGTCTAGTACTAGGAGTCTAGCACCAGGAGTCTAGTACCAGGAGTCTAGTACTAGGAGTCTAGCACCAGGAGTCTAGTACTAGGAGTCTAGCACCAGGAGTCTAGAACCAGGAGTCTAGAACCAGGAGTCTAGCACCAGGAGTGAGGAGTCTAGTACCAGGAGTCTAGTACCAGGAGTCTAGCACCAGGAGTCTAGTACCAGGAGTCTAGTACTAGGAGTCTAGCACCAGGAGTCTAGCACCAGGAGTCTAGTACCAGGAGTCTAGCACCAGGAGTCTAGTACCAGGAGTCTAGTACTAGGAGTCTAGCACCAGGAGTCTAGCACCAGGAGTCTAGTACTAGGAGTCTAGTACCAGGAGTCTAGAACCAGGAGTCTAGCACCAGGAGTCTAGTACCAGGAGTCTAGCACCAGGAGTCTAGTACCAGGAGTCTAGTACTAGGAGTCTAGTACCAGGAGTCTAGCACCAGGAGTCTAGTACTAGGAGTCTAGTACCAGGAGTCTAGAACCAGGAGTCTAGCACCAGGAGTCTAGTACCAGGAGTCTAGCACCAGGAGTCTAGTACCAGGAGTCTAGTACTAGGAGTCTAGCACCAGGAGTCTAGCACCAGGAGTCTAGTACCAGGAGTGAGGAGTCTAGTACCAGGAGTGAGGAGTCTAGTACCAGGAGTGAGGAGTCTAGTACCAGGAGCAGTGGGCAGCTATTGTACAGCGCCCGGACTACTATGTGATACAGTGATGTAATTTTGCCTCATTTAAACAATTATTAAACAAAATATTTGTTTTAAATGTCTTCATATCATGAGGCGTGATAATTTATTACTTCAATATTTAATTAACTTCCACATGAAACAGTGTTTAGAGAACTGCTGGATTAAATACAGAGAAATCAAACCACTAGATGTCCTCGTAAACAAGATTTATAAGAGAACAACACTTTAATTATCTTTCCAAACATCTAGGCCCTTTCTCATTTCCCTAATTTCCCCTCCTCGACTCCTCGGTTCCCATCCTCGACTCCTCTCTCCTCGGTTCCCCTCCTCTCTCCTCGACTCCTCTCTCCTCGGTTCCCCTCCTCGACTCCTCCGCTTGCATCTCCTGTGGGCGGGACTAAGACACGAGGATAGGAGTCGAGGAGGGGAGTCGAGGAGGGGAATTGGAGAAATTAGAAACCTTCATGGGCCCTAGTAAACATTTGGTCGGAGGGGTTATTTCCAGGCAAACGCTTTGATATCTAAACGAAAATATATAAATATGAATAAAATAATAAAAAATATGAATAAATACAAATAACAATAAAAAATCGCTGTTGTAGCACTCTGATTGGCTGAGCCTGGACCACATTAGCTGCTCTCATTGGCTGAGCCTGATGTTCATAAACTGCTGTGATTGGCTGAGCCGGGTCCAATCATTGCTCTTCCTCCACAGTGAGATTTAGCAGCGGAGACAGAACACGGTAGGTGAAGCTTTTTTACCGAGAAACAAATGAGCTTTTTAACAGCTAATCATCCAGCTGGGAAACTTAATTAGTTCCATAATTAGTCCGCTAACATCTTCCTGTTCACGAGGACAAACTACTCCTGACTTCACTGTAGCATTAATCATGTTTTGAGCAAAACAGCTTTAGCTTACGAGCTAGTTTAGTATTTTTTGAGAAGCTAACGTCAGCTAATCTCTAAATAACGAGTTACAAACAACACGATTCATGGTTACAATACTTAAATATCCCTTCATCTGTCACACGCTTTCACATGTGTCGTAGTTATAAACGGAAAAACAACTATCCTATTAAATACACATTTTAAATAAAACAAATTAAAAACACATTTGTGAGTTCAGCTTGATGCTAACTTTAATGCTAGGTTGGGTGCTAACTAGCTTTAATGCTAACTTGCGATGTTATTTAAACAGTGAAACTATTTAAATGTAGTTAACGTTTGTCACACATCATTATTCTATCTCCTACGCCTCCGTTACTTTGTTAAATACTAACTGTGTGCTTCTTACTCTTATTCCAAGCTAACACCCAGTAATGTTAGTTAGTATTTGGCTAATGCTAACATCTGAGAAGTCGTTGCTACGCGACTTTTTTTAAAGAAACAATAACCACTTTTCAGAGCTAACGGTAGATTTATGTTCAGTGTGTTTGGAGCCCTGAGTCCTGCCGGGTTTTACTGGAGGTTTTCATCCGTGTTTCGGTCTCAGTGGTTTTGAAACTAAAGCCACACCCTTCCTTTCCAGAGAAACTGATCTGAACACTGTCAGGAAAATACCTCTCTAATAAACAGAGGTTTAAAGTTACTAAGTACATGTACTCAAGTACTGTGCTAAGTACAATTTAGAGGTACTTTGTACTTTGTACTTCTCCTCCACTACAGTTCAGAGGTACATGGTGTACTTCTACTCCACTACATGTATTGAATCCCTTTAGTTACTTGATGTGGAGAATATGTGAAATATAACCAAGTGTTAAATCAGACTTTAGTTCCACCTGGAGTAAATCCACAAGCTACCCTGCAGTATACAAAGTCATTCAAACTAGCTGCACCTTTACCAGCTTTGAGAACACTTTCATGATCAATCATTATAAAACATATCATATATATTATTCTGAAATGGACCAATCTGCACAATGACTACTTTTACTGTCGCTACTTTCACTATATTTTGATGAGAATACTTTTCTACTTTCACTTGAGGAACATTTTGAATGCAGGACTTTTACTGAAACAGAGTATTCCTACACTCTGGTACTTCTACTTTTACTCAAGTACAAGATCTGAGTACTTCTACTTTTACTCAAGTACAAGATCTGAGTACTTCTACTTTTACTGAAGAACAAGATCTGAGTACTTCTACTTTTACTCAAGTACAATATCTGAGTACTTCTACGTTTACTCAAGTACAAGATCTGAGTACTTCTACGTTTACTCAAGTACAAGATCTGAGTACTTCTACTTTTACTCAAGTACAAGATCTGAGTACTTCTACTTTTACTTTTATGATTTTGTACCGTGCAAATTGTATTTTAGTACCTTTTAAAAAATCACTCTATAAATGAAATGTATAATTAAATAGGAAAATTATCTTAAAAATCATTTCCCAGGAGGAGTTTGGTGTTAATTATTTCTACATGTCTATTCTAATCCCGGATCTAATCCATTTTCATCCGTGATCTGTTCAAAGTGCGTAAACATTTGCTATAATCCTCTTATTTCTGCTTAAATCCTCTGTGTACACGTGTCAACCTCTTATCCTTCGTACAAACTAACTTCCCACTATCTGTGCATCTTGACCCAGGGCCGGTTTCCTGTCTGAACGGTTTGGTGCCGCCTGGTTTTTCTGCCCGACGACTGCCCGTTAACATCCGTGTACCTGAGGATCCTCCCCAGATGTAGAGGGAGTCCTCCTCTCCACTACAGTTCAGAGGTACATGGTGTACTTCTACTCCACTACAGTTCAGAGGTACATGGTGTACTTCTACTCCACTACAGTTCAGAGGTACATGGTGTACTTCTACTCCACTACATGTATTTAATCCCTTTAGTTACTTCACAGATGTGGATGAATGATGTGAAATATAATCAAGTGTTAAATCAGACTTTAGTTCCACCTGGAGTAAATCCTCAAGCTACCCTGCAGTATACAAAGTCATTCAAACTAGCTGCACCTTTACCAGCTTTGAGAACACTTTCATGATCAATCATTATAAAACATATCAGATATATTATTCTGAAAAGGACCAATCTGCACAATGACTACTTTTACTGTCGCTACTTTAACTATATTTTGATGAGAATACTTTTCTACTTTTACTTGAGGAACATTTTGAATGCAGGACTTTCACTGAAACAGAGTATTCCTACACTCTGGTACTTCTACTTTTACTCAAGTACAAGATCTGAGTACTTCTACTTTTACTCAAGTACAAGATCTGAGTACTTCTACTTTTACTACAAGACCTGAGTACTTCTACTTTGACTCAAGTACAAGATCTGAGTACTTCTAGTTTTACTCAAGTACAATATCTGAGTACTTCTACTTTTACTACAAGATCTGAGTACTTTTACTCAAGTACTAGATCTGAGTACTTCTCCCATCTCTGCTAGGCTAGTTAGCCGTTTGTGGCTATTTACACGCAGTTCTTTTGCCCCCGTTTCTGCGTTAATGTGTCTGATCTTTTACTTTTGTGATTTTGTTATGATCTCTGAGTAATGATGTGAGAGCAGTGGTCTCTCTCTGATCTCCATTTTGTGTTTGCATGGTGGACTTGAGCAGAGGAGGGTCGTCACAAAGGCTCTTTGTGGATCCGCCTCACGCCTCGAACGCCCTCCTCGTCGTTAGAATTGCAAATGCCGGCCGCAGTGACAGAGTGCTTTTTGTTTTGTTTCTCTCAACGTTTGACGAATATCCCCCGCACCCAGTATGATTAGTGCATTCAAAAGAGGGTCGTTAATAATATTTTAGTGAGCAGCCCCCCCCCCTCCTCTCTTTGGCCTTTGTACATCAAATGAAGATCACATTAGCATTTCAGAATGCCCTTTAAAACACACAGAAAACCCACTACTTGTGCCTCTGCTGCCACACACACACACACACACACACACACACACACACACACACACACACATACACACACACACACACACACACACATACACACACACACACACATACATACACACACACACACACACACACACACACACACACACACACACCACACACTCATCATCATCATCAGCATTATGTTTTAAAGGTTAGACAATGCTTGAATTTGACAAAGATAGAAGATACATGTTGAACATAATCTGGTGTTTGATCTGGATCAGGTAAACTAGTTATCCTTTTAATATATAAAAACACACTATCCTGTAATCATACTTGTGTGTTGCTTCATGGCGTCTCAGGGCTAAACGTGTAAATATAAGATCATCATCCAGGTGTGGTAGGTATTGAAAGGGATTGCAAATAAAGCGATAAAGTTATTATTTTAATGCTCTGTTGCCCAGCCCTTAATGTCAGGGTTGGGATTTTCAGTCACACATTTTCCACATTCAAACTGGTGCAGAATGAGAGCAAGTAGGAAAAGACTTCTGGTTCTGGAGGGATTTCTGATGCATTTATTATTATGATTATTAGGGAAGTTGTTCGATATTCTTTCACTTCTTCTCCCCTGTACCTCTCGTCTTCCTCCTGAACCTGTTCCTATCTTCTGACTCTGTGATATTATATTATATATAGTTTCCAGGCCGTGTGAATCTGTGTCGGCTGATGCAGGTCTCTCTTGGTAATGAGGAAGTTATTTGCAGCACAGGGGCGTTCACCTCCTGACTCTCACATTTTTAGCAGCTTTTTCCCCGACGTTATGGCTCCACGTTAAATCTTACGGGTCAGATGTTATGTGTGCCTTGCATTAAATCACATCTTTGTGACCATATCGCGTGTCTCTCATGTTAGTATCTGACTCTCTGAGGAGCTTCCATCATGTCAGTTATTTCCTGTCCGTGTCTCTTCTGTTAGTATCTGACTCTCTGAGGAGCTTCCATCATGTCAGTTATTTCCTGTCCGTGTCTCTTCTGTTAGTATCTGACTCTCTGAGGAGCTTCCATCATGTCAGTTATTTCCTGTCCGTGTCTCTTCTGTTAGTATCTGACTCTCTGAGGAGCTTCCATCATGTCAGTTATTTCCTGTCCGTGTCTCTTCTGTTAGTATCTGACTCTCTGAGGAGCTTCCATCAGTATTTCCTGTCCGTGTCTCTTCTGTTAGTATCTGACTCTCTGAGGAGCTTCCATCATGTCAGTTATTTCCTGTCCGTGTCTCTTCTGTTAGTATCTGACTCTCTGAGGAGCTTCCATCATGTAAGTTATTTCCTGTCAGTGTCTCTTCTGTTAGTATCTGACTCTCTGAGGAGCTTCCATCATGTCAGTTATTTCCTGTCCGTGTCTCTTCTGTTAGTATCTGACTCTCTGAGGAGCTTCCATCATGTAAGTTATTTCCTGTCAGTGTCTCTTCTGTTAGTATCTGACTCTGAGGGAGTTTCCATCATGTCAGTTATTTCCTGTCAGTGTCTCTTCTGTTAGTATCTGACTCTCTGAGGAGCTTCCATCATGTCAGTTATTTCCTGTCCGTGTCTCTTCTGTTAGTATCTGACTCTCTGAGGAGCTTCCATCATGTCAGTTATTTCCTGTCCGTGTCTCTTCTGTTAGTATCTGACTCTCTGAGGAGCTTCCATCATGTCAGTTATTTCCTGTCCGTGTCTCTTCTGTTAGTATCTGACTCTCTGAGGAGCTTCCATCATGTAAGTTATTTGCTGTCAGTGTCTCTTCTGTTAGTATCTGACTCTCTGAAGGAGCTTCCATCATGTCAGTTATTTCCTGTCCGTGTCTCTTCTGTTAGTATCTGACTCTCTGAGGAGCTTCCATCATGTCAGTTATTTCCTCTCCGTGTCTCTTCTGTTAGTATCTGACTCTCTGAGGAGCTTCCATCATGTCAGTTATTTCCTGTCCGTGTCTCTTCTGTTAGTATCTGACTCTCTGAGGAGCCTCCATCATGTCAGTTATTTCCTGTCCGTGTCTCTTCTGTTAGTATCTGACTCTCTGAGGAGCTTCCATCATGTCAGTTATTTCCTGCAGCTCTTTGTGATGTTAGTTTTCTGCGAGGCGTCGCCCGGTGGGAGGAACGCTGAGCTCACTCTCTGGCAGTGGAGAGACGTTGTGATGAGATGATGTCACAGCAGATACTTCATTGTTGTTGTAAACCCCCTGTACTCAAGATGTATAACCCAGAACATCATCCAAAAATCTCTTTGAATGGATGCAGGAGGCGTGCAGTTTGTTTTTTAAGGTCTAACATGAAACTATTGGGTTGGACTTTACTTGATATTTTTTAATTCTCCTCTCTGTCTCTGGTTCTCTAATGTTCTCTCTGGTTCTCTAATGTTTTCTCTGGTTCTCTGTGTTCTCCAGACCCTGTCAGTGACGTTCCACCATGCGTGAATACAAGCTCGTGGTGTTGGGTTCAGGAGGCGTGGGGAAATCTGCACTGGTGAGTGGAGCTGCTACAGAAACACAGATACAGACACACAGATACAGACACACAGATACACAGACACACAGACACACAGACACACAGACACACAGACACACAGACACACAGATACACAGACACACAAACAGAAACACAGAAACACAGAAATACAGACACACAGACACACAGATACACAGATACACAGATACAGACACACAGACACACAGACACACAGACACAGACACACAGACACACAAACAGAAACACAGAAATACAGACACACAGACACACAGATACGGAAACACAGATACAGAAACAGAAATACAGAAACACAGACACACAGACACAGAAACAGAAACACAGATACGGAAACACAGATACAGACACAGAAATACAGACACACAGACACACAGACACAGAAACACAGATACACAGATACAGAAACAAAGACACACAGACACACAGATACAGAAACACAGACACACAGATACAGAAACACAGGTACAGAGATACAGAAACACAGATACGGAAACACAGATGCAGACACACAGAAACACAGAAACAGAAACACGGATACGGAAACACAGACAGACACACAGATACAGACACATAGATACGGAAACACACACAGATACACAGACACACAGACACAGACACACAGACACAGACACACAAACACACAGAAACACAGATACACACACACACACACACAGACACACAGACACACAGACACACAGATACACAGATACACAGACACAGAAACACAGAAACACAGACACACAGAAACACAGAAACACAGATACAGAAACACAGATACGGAAACACAGATGCAGACACACAGAAACACGGAAACACAGACATACAGAAATACAGAAACAGAAACACAGAAACACAGATACGGAAACACAGACAGACACACAGATACAGACACATAGATACGGAAACACACACAGACACAGACACACAGACACACAGACACACAGACACACAGACACACAGACACACAGACACACAGACACACAGACACACAGACACACAGACACACAGACACACAGAAACACAGATATACAGAAACACGGAAACACAGACACACAGAAACACAGATCCGGAAACACAGATACGGACACATGGAAACACAGATACACACAGACACAGAAATACGGACACACAGACACACAGACACAGACACACAGAAACACAGATATACAGAAACACAGACACACAGACACACAGAAACACAGATCCGGAAACACGGAAACACAGATACGGACACATGGATACACAGACACAGAAATACGGAAACACAGACGCACAGACACAGACACACAGAAACACAGATACACAGAGACACAAACACAGATACACAGATACAGACACATAGATACGGAAACACACACAGATACACAGACACAGACACACAGACACAGACACACAGACACACAAACACACAAACACACAGAAACACAGAAACACAGATACACAGAAACACAGATATACAGAAACACGGAAACACAGACACACAGATCCGGAAACACGGAAACACAGATACACAGAAATACGGAAACACACAGACACAGAAACACAGATACACAGAGACACAAACACAGATACACAGATACAGAAACACAGATACACAGAAACACAGACACAGACACACAGACACACAGAAACACAGACACAGACACACAGACACACAGAAACACAGAAACACAGAGACACAGATATACAGACACACAGAAACACAGAAACACAGACACACAGACACACAAACACAGACACACAGAAACACAGACACACAAACACAGATACGGAAACACAGATACAGACTGCTTTAAAATTAGAGAGAAATATATATTCTATAAACTACATTGTGTTTAAGAAGTTTATTCGGTGGATAATAAATTCTGGAATGTAATTTTGAGCTCTGCCTCCTCAAGATACAAATGATTGTAAGGAAATGTAACTGACTAAAATGTGTTTTTATATTTTGGGAAATGGATTCTAATGAAGTAATATTAATGGCGTGGTAGTTTTTCATTATTATTATTAATGCAACAGTTTGGTTATCCTTGAAAAATACACTAAATAATAGTAATGACGTGCATTAATGTTTCCTTTGTTTCTTTTTTGTTAATCAGACGGTCCAATTCGTGCAAGGCATCTTTGTGGAGAAGTACGACCCCACAATAGAAGACTCCTACAGGAAGGTGAGCTCGGAAAGCCTCTAGATGTTACCTCAGTTTAACATCATTGTAATAATAGTTTATTTATTCATTATGGCCAGGTTGTCTTATGTTTCGTGACATTAGCTCCATTTTAGATTTATAAAAAATGATGACCATTTTTAGACAAATGTGAAGCTAAAGTAAGATTGTTCAATAGAAAGTAAAATACCCTACCGATGTGTTCGTTAAAGTTAAGATGTGCAATGCTGCAGGTGATATAACATCTTTTAAATGTTCTCATTTCATTCCCTGGGAGTATCTTTGATTTAAAGTTCAGAATCAGGTTTATCAGCAGGTGGGTTGACACGTACGAGGAATTCGACTTGATGTCATGGTGCATACATAAAGAAAACTATTATAACATTGAACAATAATAAGAAATATAGCAGTATTCACATCAGTAATAAAATATGGCAGTAATAATAAAAAGAAAACAGACATTGTGTGCATTAATGTAATGCATAGTCTATGATGTGGCTGAGGTAACGTGTCAGTGGGGGGGCCGGATTAGTTATGAAATATTCACTTTCATCCCCTTGTCTTCCCCCCGCAGCAGGTGGAGGTGGACGGGCAGCAGTGCATGCTGGAGATCCTGGACACAGCCGGAACAGTAAGTCCTGCACACGGTTAAATAAATATAATAATATTAAATGTAAAGGTGGTGCTGACGCTCCTCTCCTCTCTCTCTGACCTTCAGGAGCAGTTCACAGCGATGCGTGACCTCTACATGAAGAACGGTCAGGGCTTCGCTCTGGTTTACTCCATCACGGCTCAGTCCACCTTCAACGACCTGCAGGACCTCAGGGAGCAGATCCTGAGGGTGAAGGACACCGAGGACGTGAGTCACAGACACACACACACACACACACACACACGCACACACACACACTCTGGCCCAATCCCAAACCACACCCTACCCCTACCCACTCCCCCTCCGTGACGCAGTGAACTCCGTGGAGTCTCACTCGCAGCTCAGCGAGGCTCCTCCTGTCAGATGGAGGGAGTAAATACAGCGGCAAGCTTTGGGACAGACTCCCCTCTCTCCGGCAGAAACAGGAAGTGCCGTAACTGTATGTACCAACGGTTTCAAATCAGCGTCTCTTAGACAAAACATTAACATTAATAACTCAAATAAAACTCCAAACATCTTTAATTGTGTTTAAATTCTGTGCTTCTTAGTTTTTGCAACAGTCTGTAAATATACACAACTTTATAATAAAATGCACACATTTACCTTTTTCTAGACTAAACGCAGGTAAGATCCTGAGTTACAAACATATGAGGTTATCACGAGGTTACCATCGCAGTTTATCAGTGGATGTTTGCTGGAACTGTTTGTAAACAGCGTGTTTCCTGACGGACACACAGCGTGGAGACCGGGTCAGGTAGAGACCGGTCAGGTGGAGACCGGTCAGGTGGAGACCGGGTCAGGTAGAGACCGGTCAGGTAGAGACCGGGTCAGGTGGAGACCGGGTCAGGTGGAGACCGGGTCAGGTGGAGACCGGGTCAGGTGGAGACCGGGTCAGGTGGAGACCGGGTCAGGTGGAGACCGGGTCAGGTGGAGACCGGGTCAGGTAGAGACCGGGTCAGGTGGAGACCGGGTCAGGTAGAGACCAGTCAGGTGGAGACCGGGTCAGGTGGAGACCGGGTCAGGTGGAGACCGGGTCAGGTGGAGACCGGGTCAGGTAGAGACCGGGTCAGGTGGAGACCGGGTCAGGTGGAGACCGGGTCAGGTGGAGACCGGGTCAGGTGGAGACCGGTCTCCAGTCAGCACTGATGCAGACTCGCTGTTTGAGGGCTTGATAGCCCACTCCCCCTCCACACCGCTCCACACTCGTTGGTTTGGAACAGCACTTAATGTGGCGGACCCTCCGCGCGAACGGAGGGGTAGGTTGTAGGAGTAGGTTGTAGGAGTAGGTTGTAGGAGTAGGTTGTAGGAGTAGGTTGTAGGAGTAGGTTGTAGGAGTAGGAGTAGGGTGTGGTTTGGGATTGGGCCTCACTGTTACCTGTTATAACACCTAATGCTGTCTTTTCTCTTTCATACACACATTATAATCAACGAAGCAATGATTGTGTCCTCTAACGGTCATTGTAAACGTGGTTTTAGAACATTAAAATACTCACGTTAGCATCCAGCAACTGTTGTCATTATGAATGAATCTGCTCATTATCTTCTCATCTTCTGAAGTCCAGTTTGGTTTTCTCCAGTTTTTTAAATCACATTAAAGCTAATCTCTTGGGTTTTGCACTTCTCCAGATGACAAACATCGTCTTCCGACCAAAACCTATGGTTCTATTCAGTAAAAATGATCACAGGGCGACGGCACATTGAAATGTTAATAGTTGTGTTCAAATACAGTCTTGTAAAATGCCGTTTCTGGTGTGAATGTATAGTTTTTACAGCAGTTTTAAATAGATATAAGAGGGGGAATTATGTTTAACTCGACAAAACCCATCAGGCAAAGGGGGAAACATGTACATGGAACCACATTGGTCTCAATAATCTATTCATACGTTAATATACTTTACTGCACCTTGCACTGGCACTCAAGTTGACTCTTATCTAATATTTCCTTTTCACCACCCCTTGATATTTCCCATGATGCATCAGGTGCCGATGATCCTGGTGGGCAATAAGTGCGACCTGGAGGATGAGCGCGTGGTGGGGAAGGAGCAGGGGCAGAACCTCGCCCGGCAGTGGAGCAACTGTGCCTTTTTAGAGACCTCCGCCAAATCAAAGATCAACGTTAATGAGGTTCGTGCTGCCGCCGCCGGCACTTTACACAACACCGCTACTGGATATATCTACTCTCTTACATACAGAGGTGGCAGAAGTACACACTCTCTTACATACAGAGGTGGCAGAAGTACACTCTCTTACATACAGAGGTGGCAGAAGTACACTCTCTCTTACATACAGAGGTGGCAGAAGTACACACTCTCTTACATACAGAGGTGGCAGAAGTACACTCTCTTACATACAGAGGTGGCAGAAGTACACACTCTCTTACATACAGAGGTGGCAGAAGTACACACTCTCTTACATACAGAGGTGGCAGAAGTACACTCTCTCTTACATACAGAGGTGGCAGAAGTACACACTCTTACATACAGAGGTGGCAGAAGTACACACTCTCTTACATACAGAGGTGGCAGAAGTACACTCTCTCTTACATACAGAGGTGGCAGAAGTACACACTCTCTTACATACAGAGGTGGCAGAAGTACACACTCTCTTACATACAGAGGTGGCAGAAGTACACTCTTACATACAGAGGTGGCAGAAGTACACTCTCTCTTACATACAGAGGTGGCAGAAGTACACTCTTACATACAGAGGTGGCAGAAGTACACTCTCTCTTACATACAGAGGTGGCAGAAGTACACACTCTCTTACATACAGAGGTGGCAGAAGTACACACTCTCTTACATACAGAGGTGGCAGAAGTACACTCTCTCTTACATACAGAGGTGGCAGAAGTACACTCTCTCTTACATACAGAGGTGGCAGAAGTACACTCTTACATACAGAGGTGGCAGAAGTACACACTCTTACATACAGAGGTGGCAGAAGTACACTCTTACATACAGAGGTGGCAGAAGTACACACTCTCTTACATACAGAGGTGGCAGAAGTACTCTCTCTCTTACATACAGAGGTGGCAGAAGTACACTCTCTCTTACATACAGAGGTGGCAGAAGTACACTCTCTCTTACATACAGAGGTGGCAGAAGTACACTCTCTCTTACATACAGAGGTGGCAGAAGTACACTCTCTCTTACATACAGAGGTGGCAGAAGTACACTCTCTCTTACATACAGAGGTGGCAGAAGTACACTCTCTCTTACATACAGAGGTGGCAGAAGTACACACTCTTACATACAGAGGTGGCAGAAGTACACTCTCTTACATACAGAGGTGGCAGAAGTACACTCTCTCTTACATACAGAGGTGGCAGAAGTACACACTCTCTTACATACAGAGGTGGCAGAAGTACACTCTCTTACATACAGAGGTGGCAGAAGTACGCTCTCTTACATACAGAGGTGGCAGAAGTACACTCTTACATACAGAGGTGGCAGAAGTACTCTCTCTCTTACATACAGAGGTGGCAGAAGTACACTCTCTTACATACAGAGGTGGCAGAAGTACACTCTCTTACATACAGAGGTGGCAGAAGTACCTCTCTCTTACATACAGAGGTGGCAGAAGTACACTCTCTCTTACATACAGAGGTGGCAGAAGTACACACTCTCTTACATACAGAGGTGGCAGAAGTACACTCTCTTACATACAGAGGTGGCAGAAGTACACTCTCTCTTACATACAGAGGTGGCAGAAGTACTCTCTCTCTCTTACATACAGAGGTGGCAGAAGTACACTCTCTCTTACATACAGAGGTGGCAGAAGTACACTCTCTCTTACATACAGAGGTGGCAGAAGTACACACTCTCTTACATACAGAGGTGGCAGAAGTACACTCTTACATACAGAGGTGGCAGAAGTACGCTCTCTTACATACAGAGGTGGCAGAAGTACACTCTTACATACAGAGGTGGCAGAAGTACACTCTCTCTTACATACAGAGGTGGCAGAAGTACACACTCTCTTACATACAGAGGTGGCAGAAGTACACTCTCTTACATACAGAGGTGGCAGAAGTACACTCTCTCTTACATACAGAGGTGGCAGAAGTACTCTCTCTCTTACATACAGAGGTGGCAGAAGTACACTCTTACATACAGAGGTGGCAGAAGTACTCTCTCTCTCTTACATACAGAGGTGGCAGAAGTACACTCTCTCTTACATACAGAGGTGGCAGAAGTACACTCTTACATACAGAGGTGTTTATTGGATCAGTTGTAGCACGACTCCAGTTTTAAGAAATACTTCTGGATCCTTAGAGAATATGATTTCGCTCCATCTGATAGATCTCCCTCACCTTCTCCGTCCAAAGTGTGTTATAAATGTCGGGGGCTTGGCTTTGAACCACTTAACAGCTAACGAACTGGTGTCTTTGTGCAGATTTTCTACGATCTGGTGAGACAGATCAACAGGAAAACGCCGATGGAAAAGAAGAAGACAAAAAAGAGGTCGAATTGCACGCTGCTGTAGAAACCAGCTCAGGCAGGTGAGGAGGGTTTCTGCCTTCAATGACAGCTGCTTCTGTTTCTGAGGGATGAGTGGAAGCAGGAACTGATGTCCTGTGTGTTCAATCCATAATTAGGGTTTCATCTTTTAATATTCGGTGCTTTTTATAGCATCTCTTCATTCAGAGCGGTGTAAAGAAAGCCTCTCAATCCACATCCAGGAGTTGCCACTACTTCTTGTCTGTAGATGTCTCATAGAAATAGCATAACGCCTCATTAGCATATTAACATACCTGTCGAAACCCTGTAATGTAAAGAATAACTCTCTTAATGTCTGTGAGGAAGTGGGGAAGTCTCATGATATCTGTTCGTTAAATACATTTTTTTTCACCTGTAGTGTTGTATGTGAGTTTCTGAATGTTGTGGCGCCATCTGCTGTTGGAGTGTTGTACTTGTACTTCAATTTTCAGCTTTTCTCCACTTTCTGACCCATTTCTCTACAAATACCGCCCTGTACTTTATTTAAAGCACCGAAACAAATACTAGGAGACACACAAACTAAGATAAGAAGAATATACGAGAGCACACAGAGAGAGAGAACAATTACATTTAAAATCCTGCTTATAATTCCCATTTGAACTCATCTGATGACCTGGTTTCTAAATGAACGTCTTTGTGAACGCCACTCTCTTCCATGTGTTCCTGCCGCTCTGACCTGCTTGTGTTTCACTGCAAAATCTATTTCCTCTCAGTATTTTAACGCGTTGTCTTGTTGCTTGCAGCGTAACGATGAACATTTCGCCGGTGGAGAAGTCTCACCTCTCGACATCGGCAGGAGACGGCACATAATCTCAGATTCTCTGCTTCGTGAAGAAAATCCACCTTTTTATTTTTAAAATGTTTGTTTTACTGTCGGCCCGATGACAGCTTTTATCTTGTTTCTTCTCCGAGGTCTCTCTCTCTCTCTCTCTCTCTCTCTCTCTCTGTCTCTGTCTGTCTCTCTCTCTCTCTCTCTCTCTCTCTCTCTCGTACACACACACCACCCCTCTCTCTAAACACAGAGTGACAGCAGAGTAGGAAAGACATCTTGTTTTTAAAACACACCACACAGACACTTCTCTCACACACACACTCTCCCCTCTCTCACACACACTTCTCTCTCACACACACTCTCCCCTCTCTCACACACACTTCTCTCTCTCTCACACCTCTCTCTCTCACACACACACACACACTAAACACAGAGTGTGTGTGGGTATGATTTTCAGAGTAGAGACTCAGATGATGAACACATCTTGTTTGAAAACACACACACACACACTTCTCTCTCTCTCTCTCTCTCACACACTCTCCCCTCTCTCTCTCTCTGTGTCTCTCTCTGTGTCTCTCTCTCTTTCTCTCACACTCTCTCTCTCTGTGTCTCTCTCTCTCTCTCTCTCTAACACACACACTCCCCTCTCTCTCTCTCTCTCACACACTCCTCTCTGTGTCTCCTCTCTCTCTGTGTCTCTCTCTCTGTGTCTCTCTCTCTCTCTCTCACACACTCCCCTCTCTCTCTCTCTCTGTCTCTCTCTCTCCCTCTCTCGTCAGTTTTGAATCCTAAAGTGTTTTATCTCAGTAACCTCCATCATGTTTGTGCGTCTGCAGACGGGAGCTTCTGCATTAACAGCGTAACATCTTTCCTAAGTGACTTTGTTTTGTATCGAGAGCTGCAAGCCTTCCATGCTCCCCGTAATATATTCTACTTCCATTTTTGCATAATAATAAAGCTAAAGGAAATTAGTATTTTATAGACTGAAGAGGGGGTGGTGCGTTCTGATTCGTGTCTTGAGGCTGAAATATATGTACTAAACCGACGCTAATATCGCTGTCACAGAAGATCCTCCAGCTTTTATGAATGATTAAATTTTAGTACGTTTTCATTATTTCTGTCTGGGCTTTGTCTTTGAAGTAGATACACTACATACTGATATACACCTGGACATCAGCAGGAGAGTACTCTTTAAAGTAGAGACACTACATACTGATATACACCTGATCATCAGCAGGAGAGGACTCTTTAAAGTAGAGACACTACTACTGATACACACCTGAACATCAGCAGGGAGGACTCTTTAAAGTAGAGACACTACATACTGATATACACCTGATCATCAGCAGGAGAGGACTCTTTAAAGTAGAGACACTACATCTGATATACACCTGAACATCAGCAGGAGAGGCTCTTTAAAGTAGAGACACTACATACTGATATACACCTGAACATCAGCAGGAGAGGACTCTTTAATAGAGACACTACATACTGATACCACCTGAACATCAGCAGGAGAGGACTCTTTAAAGTAGAGACACTACATACTGATATACACCTGGACATCATCAGGAGAGGACTCTTTAAAGTAGAGACACTACATACTGATATACACCTGAACATCAGCAGGAGGACTCTTTTAAAGTAGAGACACTACATACTGATATACACCTGGACATCAGCAGGAGGACTCTTTAAAGTAGAGACACTACATACTGATATACACCTGAACATCAGCAGGAGAGACTCTTTAAAGTAGAGACACTACATACTGATATACACCTGGACATCAGCAGGAGAGACTCTTTAAAGTAAGACACTACATACTGATATACACCTGAACATCA
>CM062267.1:1407571-1427412 GCA_031216635.1 Dissostichus eleginoides | reverse complement strand
ACCAGGAGTCTAGTACCAGGAGTCTAGCACCAGGAGTCTAGTACCAGGAGTCTATAACCAGGAGTCTAGTACCAGGAGTCTAGCACCAGGAGTCTAGTACCAGGAGTCTAGAACCAGGAGTTTAGTACCAGGAGTCTAGTACCAGGAGTCTAGAACCAGGAGTCTAGTAGGAGTCTAGAACCAGGAGTCTAGCACCAGGAGTCTAGTACCAGGAGTCTAGAACCAGGAGTCTAGCACCAGGAGTCTAGTACCAGGAGTCTAGAACCAGGAGTCTAGTACCAGGAGTCTAGCACCAGGAGTCTAGCACCAGGAATCTAGTACCAGGAGTCTAGAACCAGGAGTCTAGCACCAGGAGTCTAGTACCAGGAGTCTAGCACCAGGAGTCTAGTACCAGGAGTCTAGTACCAGGAGTCTAGTACCAGGAGTCTAGCACCAGGAGTCTAGCACCAGGAGTCTAGTACCAGGAGTCTAGTACCAGGAGTCTAGCACCAGGAGTGAGGAGTCTAGTACCAGGAGTCTAGCACCAGGAGTCTAGTACCAGGAGTCTAGCACCAGGAGTCTAGTACCAGGAGTCTAGTACTAGGAGTCTAGCACCAGGAGTCTAGCACCAGGAGTGAGGAGTCTAGTACCAGGAGTCTAGAACCAGGAGTCTAGTACCAGGAGTCTAGTACTAGGAGTCTAGCACCAGGAGTCTAGTACTAGGAGTCTAGCACCAGGAGTCTAGTACCAGGAGTCTAGTACTAGGAGTCTAGCACCAGGAGTCTAGTACTAGGAGTCTAGCACCAGGAGTCTAGAACCAGGAGTCTAGAACCAGGAGTCTAGCACCAGGAGTGAGGAGTCTAGTACCAGGAGTCTAGTACCAGGAGTCTAGCACCAGGAGTCTAGTACCAGGAGTCTAGTACTAGGAGTCTAGCACCAGGAGTCTAGCACCAGGAGTCTAGTACCAGGAGTCTAGCACCAGGAGTCTAGTACCAGGAGTCTAGTACTAGGAGTCTAGCACCAGGAGTCTAGCACCAGGAGTCTAGTACTAGGAGTCTAGTACCAGGAGTCTAGAACCAGGAGTCTAGCACCAGGAGTCTAGTACCAGGAGTCTAGCACCAGGAGTCTAGTACCAGGAGTCTAGTACTAGGAGTCTAGTACCAGGAGTCTAGCACCAGGAGTCTAGTACTAGGAGTCTAGTACCAGGAGTCAAGAACCAGGAGTCTAGCACCAGGAGTCTAGCACCAGGAGTCTAGCACCAGGAGTCTAGTACCAGGAGTCTAGTACTAGGAGTCTAGCACCAGGAGTCTAGCACCAGGAGTCTAGCACCAGGAGTCTAGTACCAGGAGTCTAGTACCAGGAGTGAGGAGTCTAGTACCAGGAGCAGTGGGCAGCTATTGTACAGCGCCCGGACTACTATGTGATACAGTGATGTAATTTTGCCTCATTTAAACAATAATTAAACAAAATATTTGTTTTAAATGTCTTCATATCATGAGGCGTGATAATTTATTACTTCAATATTTAATTAACTTCCACATGAAACAGTGTTTAGAGAACTGCTGGATTAAATACAGAGAAATCAAACCACTAGATGTCCTCGTAAACAAGATTTATAAGAGAACAACACTTTAATTATCTTTCCAAACATCTAGGCCCTTTCTCATTTCCCTAATTTCCCCTCCTCGACTCCTCGGTTCCCATCCTCGACTCCTCTCTCCTCGGTTCCCCTCCTCTCTCCTCGACTCCTCTCTCCTCGGTTCCCCTCCTCGACTCCTCCGCTTGCATCTCCTGTGGGCGGGACTAAGACACGAGGATAGGAGTCGAGGAGGGGAGTCGAGGAGGGGAATTGGAGAAATTAGAAACCTTCATGGGCCCTAGTAAACATTTGGTCTGAGGGGTTATTTCCAGGCAAACGCTTTGATATCTAAACAAAAATATATAAATATGAATAAAATAATAAAAAATATGAATAAATACAAATAACAATAAAAAATCGCTGTTGTAGCACTCTGATTGGCTGAGCCTGGACCACATTAGCTGCTCTCATTGGCTGAGCCTGATGTTCATAAACTGCTGTGATTGGCTGAGCCGGGTCCAATCATTGCTCTTCCTCCACAGTGAGATTTAGCAGCGGAGACAGAACACGGTAGGTGAAGCTTTTTTACCGAGAAACAAATGAGCTTTTTAACAGCTAATCATCCAGCTGGGAAACTTAATTAGTTCCATAATTAGTCCGCTAACATCTTCCTGTTCACGAGGACAAACTACTCCTGACTTCACTGTAGCATTAATCATGTTTGTGAGCAAAACAGCTTTAGCTTACGAGCTAGTTTAGTATTTTTTGAGAAGCTAACGTCAGCTAATCTCTAAATAACGAGTTACAAACAACACGATTCATGGTTACAATACTTAAATATCCCTTCATCTGTCACACGCTTTCACATGTGTCGTAGTTTATAAACGGAAAAACAACTATCCTATTAAATACACATTTTAAATAAAACAAATTAAAAACACATTTGTGAGTTCAGCTTGATGCTAACTTTAATGCTAGGTTGGGTGCTAACTAGCTTTAATGCTAACTTGCGATGTTATTTAAACAGTGAAACTATTTAAATGTAGTTAACGTTTGTCACACATCATTATTCTATCTCCTACGCCTCCGTTACTTTGTTAAATACTAACTGTGTGCTTCTTACTCTTATTCCAAGCTAACACCCAGTAATGTTAGTTAGCATATTTGGCTAATGCTAACATCTGAGAAGTCGTTGCTACGCGACTTTTTTTAAAGAAACAATAACCACTTTTCAGAGCTAACGGTAGATTTATGTTCAGTGTGTTTGGAGCCCTGAGTCCTGCCGGGTTTTACTGGAGGTTTTCATCCGTGTTTCGGTCTCAGTGGTTTTGAAACTAAAGCCACACCCTTCCTTTCCAGAGAAACTGATCTGAACACTGTCAGGAAAATACCTCTCTAATAAACAGAGGTTTAAAGTTACTAAGTACATGTACTCAAGTACTGTGCTAAGTACAATTTAGAGGTACTTTGTACTTCTCCTCCACTACAGTTCAGAGGTACATGGTGTACTTCTACTCCACTACATGTATTTAATCCCTTCAGTTACTTGAATGAATGATGTGAAATCTAACCAAGTGTTAAATCAGACTTTAGTTCCACCTGGAGTAAATCCTCAAGCTACCCTGCAGTATACAAAGTCATTCAAACTAGCTGCACCTTTACCAGCTTTGAGAACACTTTCATGATCAATCATTATAAAACATATCATATATATTATTCTGAAATGGACCAATCTGCACAATGACTACTTTTACTGTCGCTACTTTCACTATATTTTGATGATAATACTTTTCTACTTATACTTGAGGAACATTTTGAATGCAGGACTTTTACTGAAACAGAGTATTCCTACACTCTGGTACTTTTACTTTTACTCAAGTACAAGATCTGAGTACTTCTACTTTTACTCAAGAACAAGATCTGAGTACTTCTACTTTTACTCAAGTACAAGATCTGAGTACTTCTACGTTTACTCAAGTACAAGATCTGAGTACTTCTACTTTTACTCAAGTACAAGATCTGACTACTTCTACTTTTACTTTTATGATTTTGTACCGTGCAAATTGTATTTTAGTACCTTTTAAAAAATCACTCTATAAATGAAATGTATAATTAAATAGGAAAATTATCTTAAAAATCATTTCCCAGGAGGAGTTTGGTGTTAATTATTTCTACATGTCTATTCTAATCCCGGATCTAATCCATTTTCATCCGTGATCTGTTCAAAGTGCGTAAACATTTGCTATAATCCTCTTATTTCTGCTTAAATCCTCTGTGTACACGTGTCAACCTCTTATCCTTCGTACAAACTAACTTCCCACTATCTGTGCATCTTGACCCAGGGCCGGTTTCCTGTCTGAACGGTTTGGTGCCGCCTGGTTTTTCTGCCCGACGACTGCCCGTTAACATCCGTGTACCTGAGGATCCTCCCCAGATGTAGAGGGAGTCCTCCTCTCCACTACAGTTCAGAGGTACATGGTGTACTTCTACTCCACTACAGTTCAGAGGTACATGGTGTACTTCTACTCCACTACAGTTCAGAGGTACATGGTGTACTTCTACTCCACTACAGTTCAGAGGTAGATGGTGTACTTCTACTCCACTACAGTTCAGAGGTACATGGTGTACTTCTACTCCACTACAGTTCAGAGGTAGATGGTGTACTTCTACTCCACTACAGTTCAGAGGTACATGGTGTACTTCTACTCCACTACAGTTCAGAGGTAGATGGTGTACTTTTACTCCACTACAGTTCAGAGGTACATGGTGTACTTCTACTCCACTACAGTTCAGAGGTACATGGTGTACTTCTACTCCACTACATGTATTTAATCCCTTTAGTTACTTCACAGATGTGGATGAATGATGTGAAATATAATCAAGTGTTAAATCAGACTTTAGTTCCACCTGGAGTAAATCCTCAAGCTACCCTGCAGTATACAAAGTCATTCAAACTAGCTGCACCTTTACCAGCTTTGAGAACACTTTCATGATCAATCATTATAAAACATATCATATATATTATTCTGAAATGGACCAATCTGCACAATGACTACTTTTACTGTCGCTACTTTAACTATATTTTGATGAGAATACTTTTCTACTTTTACTTGAGGAACATTTTGAATGCAGGACTTTCACTGAAACAGAGTATTCCTACACTCTGGTACTTCTACTTTTACTCAAGTACAAGATCTGAGTACTTCTACTTTTACTCAAGTACAAGATCTGAGTACTTTTACTTAAGTACAAGATCTGAGTACTTCTACTTTTACTCAAGTACAAGATCTGAGTACTTCTACTTTTACTACAAGACCTGAGTACTTCTACTTTGACTCAAGTACAAGATCTGAGTACTTCTACTTTTACTCAAGTACAATATCTGAGTACTTCTACTTTTACTCAAGTACAAGATCTGAGTACTTCTACTTTTACTACAAGATCTGAGTACTTTTACTCAAGTACTAGATCTGAGTACTTCTCCCATCTCTGCTAGGCTAGTTAGCCGTTTGTGGCTATTTACACGCAGTTCTTTTGCCCCCGTTTCTGCGTTAATGTGTCTGATCTTTTACTTTTGTGATTTTGTTATGATCTCTGAGTAATGATGTGAGAGCAGTGGTCTCTCTCTGATCTCCATTTTGTGTTTGCATGGTGGACTTGAGCAGAGGAGGGTCGTCACAAAGGCTCTTTGTGGATCCGCCTCACGCCTCGAACGCCCTCCTCGTCGTTAGAATTGCAAATGCCGGCCGCAGTGACAGAGTGCTTTTTGTTTTGTTTCTCTCAACGTTTGACGAATGTCCCCCGCACCCAGTATGATTAGTGGATTCAAAAGAGGGTCGTTAATAATATTTTAGTGAGCAGCCCCCCCCTCCTCTCTTTGGCCTTTGTACATCAAATGAAGATCACATTAGCATTTCAGAATGCCCTTTAAAACACACAGAAAACCCACTACTTGTGCCTCTGCTGCCACACACACACACTCATCATCATCATCATCATCAGCGTTATGTTTTAAAGGTTAGACAATGCTTGAATTTGACAAAGATAGAAGATACATGTTGAACATAATCTGGTGTTTGATCTGGATCAGGTAAACTAGTTATCCTTTAATATATAAAAACACACAATCCTGTAATCATACTTGTGTGTTGCTTCATGGCGTCTCAGGGCAAACCGTGTAAATATAAGATCATCATCCAGGTGTGGTAGGTATTGAAAGGGATTGCAAATAAAGCGATAAAGTTATTATTTTAATGCTCTGTTGCCCAGCCCTTAATGTCAGGGTTGGGATTTTCAGTCACACATTTTCCACATTCAAACTGGTGCAGAAAGAGAGCAAGTAGGAAAAGACTTCTGGTTCTCGAGGGATTTCTGATGCATTTATTATTATGATTATTAGGGAAGTTGTTCGATATTCTTTCACTTCTTCTCCCCTGTACCTCTCGTCTTCCTCCTGAACCTGTTCCTATCTTCTGACTCTGTGATATTATATTATATATAGTTTCCAGGCCGTGTGAATCTGTGTCGGCTGATGCAGGTCTCTCTCGGTAATGAGGAAGTTATTTGCAGCACAGGGGCGTTCACCTCCTGACTCTCACATTTTTAGCAGCTTTTTCCCCGACGTTATGGCTCCACGTTAAATCTTACGGGTCAGATGTTATGTGTGCCTTGCATTAAATCACATCTTTGTGACCATATCGCGTGTCTCATGTTAGTATCTGACTCTCTGAGGAGCTTCCATCATGTCAGTTATTTCCTGTCCGTGTCTCTTCTGTTAGTATCTGACTCTCTGAGGAGCTTCCATCATGTCAGTTATTTCCTGTCCGTGTCTCTTCTGTTAGTATCTGACTCTCTGAGGAGCTTCCATCATGTCAGTTATTTCCTGTCCGTGTCTCTTCTGTTAGTATCTGACTCTCTGAGGAGCTTCCATCATGTCAGTTATTTCCTGTCCGTGTCTCTTCTGTTAGTATCTGACTCTCTGAGGAGCTTCCATCATGTCAGTTATTTCCTGTCCGTGTCTCTTCTGTTAGTATCTGACTCTCTGAAGCTGAGGAGCTTCCATCATGTCAGTTATTTGCTGTCAGTGTCTCTTCTGTTAGTATCTGACTCTCTGAAGGAGCTTCCATCATGTCAGTTATTTGCTGTCCGTGTCTCTTCTGTTAGTATCTGACTCTCTGAGGAGCTTCCATCATGTCAGTTATTTCCTGTCCGTGTCTCTTCTGTTAGTATCTGACTCTCTGAGGAGCTTCCATCATGTCAGTTATTTCCTGTCAGTGTCTCTTCTGTTAGTATCTGACTCTCTGAGGAGCTTCCATCATGTCAGTTATTTCCTGTCCGTGTCTCTTCTGTTAGTATCTGACTCTTTGAGGAGCTTCCATCATGTCAGTTATTTCCTGTCCGTGTCTCTTCTGTTAGTATCTGACTCTCTGAGGAGCTTCCATCATGTCAGTTATTTCCTGCAGCTCTTTGTGATGTTAGTTTTCTGCGAGGCGTCGCCCGTTGGGAGGAACGCTGAGCTCACTCTCTGGCAGTGGAGAGACGTTGTGATGAGATGATGTCACAGCAGATACTTCATTGTTGTTGTAAACCCCCTGTACTCAAGATGTATAACCCAGAACATCATCCAAAAATCTCTTTGAATGGATGCAGGAGGCGTGCAGTTTGTTTTTTAAGGTCTAACATGAAACTATTGGGTTGGACTTTACTTGATATTTTTTAATTCTCCTCTCTGTCTCTGGTTCTCTAATGTTCTCTCTGGTTCTCTAATGTTTTCTCTGGTTCTCTGTGTTCTCCAGACCCTGTCAGTGACGTTCCACCATGCGTGAATACAAGCTCGTGGTGTTGGGTTCAGGAGGCGTGGGGAAATCTGCACTGGTGAGTGGAGCTGCTACAGAAACACAGAAACACAGATACACAGACACACAGACACACAGATACAGAAACACAGATACGGAAACACAGATACACAGATACACAGATACACAGATACACAGATACACAGATACACAGATACACAGATACACAGATACAGAAACACAGATATGGAAACACAGACACACAGACACAGAAACACAGAAATACAGACACACAGATATGGAAACACAGACACACACACACAGAAACACAGAAACACAGAAACAGACACACAGATACACAGACACACAGACACACAGATACACAGATACGGAAACACAGACACACAGACACACAGATACAGATACGGAAACACAGAAACACAGAAACAGACACACAGACACACAGACACACAGACACACAGATACACAGACACACAGATACACAGACACACAGATACACAGAAACACAGATACGGAAACACAGACACACAGACACACAGACACACAGACACACAGACACACAGACACACAGACACACAGACACACAGACACACAGACACACAGATACACAGATACACAGACACACAGATACAGACACACAGACACACAGACACACAGACACACAGAAACACAGATACGGAAACACAGATACGGACACACAGACACACAGACACACAGACACACAGAAACACAGAAACAGAAACAGACACACAGACACACAGACACACAGACACACAAACAGAAACACAGAAATACAGACACACAGAAACACAGATACGGAAACACAGATACAGACACAGAAATACAGAAACACAGACACACAGACACAGAAACAGATACACAGATACAGAAACACAGATACGGAAACACAGACACACAGATACAGAAACACAGGTACAGAAACACAGATACGGAAACACAGATGCAGACACACAGAAACACAGAAACAGAAACACAGAAATACGGAAACACAGACATACAGAAACAGAAACACAGATACGGAAACACAGACAGACACAGATACACAGAAGCACAAACACAGATACACAGACACAGAAACACAGATACACAGACACAGAAACACAGATACAGATACACAGAAGCACAGATACAGAAGCACAGATACAGAAGCACAGATACAGAAATACAGAAGCACAGAAACACAGAAGCAATGCATGCTTTAAAATTTGAGAGAAATATATATTCTATAAACTACATTGTGTTTAAGAAGTTTATTCGGTGGATAATAAATTCTGGAATGTAATTTTGAGCTCTGCCTCCTCAAGATACAAATGATTGTAAGGAAATGTAACTGACTAAAATGTGTTTTTATATTTTGGGAAATGGATTCTAATGAAGTAATAGAAATGGCGTGGTAGTTTTTCATTATTATTAATGCAACAGTTTGGTTATCCTTGAAAAATACACTAAATAATAGTAATGACGTGCATTAATGTTTCCTTTGTTTCTTTTTTGTTAATCAGACGGTCCAATTCGTGCAAGGCATCTTTGTGGAGAAGTACGACCCCACAATAGAAGACTCCTACAGGAAGGTGAGCTCGGAAAGCCTCTAGATGTTACCTCAGTTTAACATCATTGTAATAATAGTTTATTTATTCATTATGGCCAGGTTGTCTTATGTTTCGTGACATTAGCTCCATTTTAGATTTATAAAAAATGATGACCATTTTTAGACAAATGTGAAGCTAAAGTAAGATTGTTCAATAGAAAGTAGAATACCTTATCGATGTGTTCGTTAAAGTTAAGATGTGCAATGCTGCAGGTGATATAACATCTTTTAAATGTTCTCATTTCATTCCCTGGGAGTATCTTTGATTTAAAGTTCAGAATCAGGTTTATCAGCAGGTGGGTTGACACGTACGAGGAATTCGACTTGATGTCATGGTGCATACATAAAAGAAAACTATTATAACATTGAACAATAATAAGAAATATAGCAGTATTCACATAGTAATAAAATATGGCAGTAATAATAAAAAGAAAACAGACATTGTGTGCATTAATGTAATGCATAGTCTATGATGTGGCTGAGGTAACGTGTCAGTGGGGGGGCCGGATTAGTTATGAAATATTCACCTTCATCCCCTTGTCTTCCCCCCGCAGCAGGTGGAGGTGGACGGGCAGCAGTGCATGCTGGAGATCCTGGACACAGCCGGAACAGTAAGTCCTGCACACGGTTAAATAAATATAATAATATTAAATGTAAAGGTGGTGCTGACGCTCCTCTCCTCTCTCTCTCTGACCTTCAGGAGCAGTTCACAGCGATGCGTGACCTCTACATGAAGAACGGTCAGGGCTTCGCTCTGGTTTACTCCATCACGGCTCAGTCCACCTTCAACGACCTGCAGGACCTCAGGGAGCAGATCCTGAGGGTGAAGGACACCGAGGACGTGAGTCACACACACACACACACACACACACACACACACACACACACACACACACACACACACACACACACTCTGGCCCAATCCCAAACCACACCCTACCCCTACCCACTCCCCCTCCGTGACGCAGTGAACTCCGTGGAGTCTCACTCGCAGCTCAGCGAGGCTCCTCCTGTCAGATGGAGGGAGTAAATACAGCGGCAAGCTTTGGGACAGACTCCCCTCTCTCCGGCAGAAACAGGAAGTGCCGTAACTGTATGTACCAACGGTTTCAAATCAGCGTCTCTTAGACAAAACATTAACATTAATAACTCAAATAAAACTCCAAACATCTTTAATTGTGTTTAAATTCTGTGCTTCTTAGTTTTTGCAACAGTCTGTAAATATACACAACTTTATAATAAAATGCACACATGTACCTTTTTCTAGACTAACCACAGGTAAGATCCTGAGTTACAAACATATGAGGTTATCACGAGGTTACCATCGCAGTTTATCAGTGGATGTTTGCTGGAACTGTTTGTAAACAGCGTGTTTCCTGACGGACACACAGCGTGGAGACCGGTCAGGTGGAGACCGGGTCAGGTGGAGACCGGGTCAGGTGGAGACCGGGTCAGGTGGAGACCGGGTCAGGTGGAGACCGGGTCAGGTGGAGACCGGGTCAGGTGGAGACCGGGTCAGGTGGAGACGGGACAGGTGGAGACCGGGTCAGGTAGAGACCGGGTCAGGTAGAGACCGGGTCAGGTAGAGACCGGGTCAGGTGGAGACCGGGTCAGGTGGAGACGGGTCAGGTAGAGACGGGTCAGGTAGAGACCGGTCTCCAGTCAGCACCGATGCAGACTCGCTGTTTGAGGGCTTGATAGCCCACTCCCCCTCAACACCGCTCCACACTCGTTGGTTTGGAACAGCACTTAATGTGGCGGACCCTCCGCGCGAACGTGCAAACGGAGGGGTAGGGGTAGTGTGTAGGGGTAGTGTGGAGGGGTTGTGTGTAGGGGTAGTGTGTAGGGGTAGTGTGGAGGGCGTGGTTTGGGATTGGGCCTCACTGTTACCTGTTATAACACCTAATGCTGTCTTTTCTCTTTCATACACACATTATAATCAACGAAGCAATGATTGTGTCCTCTAACGGTCATTGTAAACGTGGTTTTAGAACATTAAAATACTCACGTTAGCATCCAGCAACTGTTGTCATTATGAATGAATCTGCTCATTATCTTCTCATCTTCTGAAGTCCAGTTTGGTTTTCTCCAGTTTTTTAAATCACATTAAAGCTAATCTCTTGGGTTTTGCACTTCTCCAGATGACAAACATCGTCTTCCGACCAAAACCTATGGTTCTATTCAGTAAAAATGATCACAGGGCGACGGCACATTGAAATGTTAATAGTTGTGTTCAAATACAGTCTTGTAAAATGCCGTTTCTGGTGTGAATGTATAGTTTTTACAGCAGTTTTAAATAGATATAAGAGGGAATTATGTTTAACTCGACAAAACCCATCAGGCAAAGGGGGAAACATGTACATGGAACCACATTGGTCTCAATAATCTATTCATACGTTAATATACTTTACTGCACCTTGCACTGGCACTCAAGTTGACTCTTATCTAATATTTCCTTTTCACCACCACTTGATATTTCCCATGATGCATCAGGTGCCGATGATCCTGGTGGGCAATAAGTGCGACCTGGAGGATGAGCGCGTGGTGGGGAAGGAGCAGGGGCAGAACCTCGCCCGGCAGTGGAGCAACTGTGCCTTTTTAGAGACCTCCGCCAAATCAAAGATCAACGTTAATGAGGTTCGTGCTGCCGCCGCCGGCACTTTACACAACACCGCTACTGGATATATCTACTCTCTTACATACAGAGGTGGCAGAAGTACACTCTCTCTTACATACAGAGGTGGCAGAAGTACTCTCTTACATACAGAGGTGGCAGAAGTACACTCTCTCTTACATACAGAGGTGGCAGAAGTACTCTCTCTTACATACAGAGGTGGCAGAAGTACACTCTCTCTTACATACAGAGGTGGCAGAAGTACACTCTCTCTTACATACAGAGGTGGCAGAAGTACACTCTCTCTTACATACAGAGGTGGCAGAAGTACACTCTCTCTTACATACAGAGGTGGCAGAAGTACTCTCTCTCTTACATACAGAGGTGGCAGAAGTACTCTCTCTCTTACATACAGAGGTGGCAGAAGTAATCTCTTTTACATACATAGGTGGCAGAAGTACACTCTCTCTTACATACAGAGGTGGCAGAAGTACACACTCTCTTACATACAGAGGTGGCAGAAGTACACACTCTTACATACAGAGGTGGCAGAAGTACACGCTCTCTTACATACAGAGGTGGCAGAAGTACACGCTCTCTTACATACAGAGGTGGCAGAAGTACACTCTCTTACATACAGAGGTGGCAGAAGTACACTCTCTTACATACAGAGGTGGCAGAAGTACACGCTCTCTTACATACAGAGGTGGCAGAAGTACACGCTCTCTTACATACAGAGGTGGCAGAAGTACGCTCTCTTACATACAGAGGTGGCAGAAGTACTCTCTTACATACAGAGGTGTTTATTGGATCAGTTGTAGCAGGACTTCAGTTTTAAGAAATACTTCTGGATCCTTAGAGAATATGTTTTCGCTCCATCTGATAGATCTCTCTCACCTTCTCCGTCCAAAGTGTGTTATAAATGTCGGGGGCTTGGCTTTGAACCACTTAACAGCTAACGAACTGGTGTCTTTGTGCAGATTTTCTACGATCTGGTGAGACAGATCAACAGGAAAACGCCGATGGAAAAGAAGAAGACAAAAAAGAGGTCGAATTGCACGCTGCTGTAGAAACCAGCTCAGGCAGGTGAGGAGGGTTTCTGCCTTCAATGACAGCTGCTTCTGTTTCTGAGGGATGAGTGGAAGCAGGAACTGATGTCCTGTGTGTTCAAATCCATAATTAGGGTTTCATCTTTTAATATTCGGTTGCTTTTTATAGCATCTCTTCGTTCAGAGCGGTGTAAAGAAAGCCTCTCAATCCACATCCAGGAGTTTGCCACTACTTCTTGTCTGTAGATGTCTCATAGAAATAGCATAACGCCTCATTAGCATATTAAACATAACCTGTCAGAAACCCTGTAATGTAAAGAATAACTCTCTTAATGTCTGTCAGGAAGTGGGGAAGTCTCATGATATCTGTTCGTTAAATACATTTTTTTTCACCTGTAGTGTTGTATGTGAGTTTCTGAATGTTGTGGCGCCATCTGCTGTTGGAGTGTTGTACTTGTACTTGAATTTATCAGCTTTTCTCCACTTTCTGACCCATTTCTCTACAAATACCGCCCTGTACTTTATTTAAAGCACCGAAACAAATACTAGGAGACACACAAACTAAGATAAGAAGAATATACGAGAGCACACAGAGAGAGAGAACGGTTACATTTAAAATCCTGCTTATAATTCCCATTTGAACTCATCTGATGACCTGGTGTTCTAAATGAACGTCTTTGTGAACGCCACTCTCTTCCATGTGTTCCTGCCGCTCTGACCTGCTTGTGTTTCACTGCAAACATCTTATTTCCTCTCAGTATTTTAACGCGTTGTCTTGTTGCTTGCAGCGTAACGATGAACATTTCGCCGGTGGAGAAGTCTCACCTCTCGACATCGGCAGGAGACGGCACATAATCTCAGATTCTCTGCTTCGTGAAGAAAATCCACCTTTTTATTTTTAAAATGTTTGTTTTACTGTCGGCCCGATGACAGCTTTTATCTTGTTTCTTCTCCGAGGTCTCTCTCTCTCTCTGTCTGTCTGTCTCTCTCTCTCTCTCTCTCTGTCTCTGTCTGTCTCTCTCTCTCTCTCTCTCTCTCTCTCTCTCTCTCTCGTACACACACACCACCCCTCTCTCTAAACACAGAGTGACAGCAGAGTAGGAAAGACATCTTGTTTTTAAAACACACCACACAGACACTTCTCTCACACACACTTCTCTATCACACACACTCTCCCCTCTCTCACACACACTTCTCTCTCACACACACTCTCCCCTCTCTCACACACACTTCTCTCTCTCTCACACCTCTCTCTCTCACACACACACACACACTAAACACAGAGTGTGTGTGGGTATGATTTTCAGAGTAGAGACTCAGAGTGATGAACACATCTTGGTTTGAAAACACACACACACACACTTCTCTCTCTCTCTCTCTCACACACTCTCCCCTCTCTCTCTCTCTCTCTCTCTCTCTCTGTGTCTCTCTCTCTGTGTCTCTCTCTCTTTCTCTCACACTCTCTCTCTCTGTCTCTCTCTCTCTCTCTCTCTAACACACACACTCCCCTCTCTCTCTCTCTCTCACACACTCCTCTCTCTGTGTCTCTCTCTCTCTCTGTGTCTCTCTCTCTGTGTCTCTCTCTCTCTCTCACACACTCCCACACTCCCCTCTCTCTCTCTCTCTGTCTCTCTCTCTCCCTCTCTCGTCAGTTTGAATCCTAAAGTGTTTGTATCTCAGTAACCTCCATCATGTTGTGCGTCTGCAGACGGGAGCTTCTGCATTAACAGCGTAACATCTTTCCTAAGTGACTTTGTTTTGTATCGAGAGCTGCAAGCCTTCCATGCTCCCCGTAATATATTCTACTTCCATTTTTGCATAATAATAAAGCTAAAGGAAATTAGTATTTTATAGACTGAAGAGGGGGAAGTGGTGCGTTCTGATTCGTGTCTTGAGGCTGAAATATATTGTACTAAACCGACGCTAATATCGCTGTCACAGAAGATCCTCCAGCTTTTATGAATGATTAAATTTTAGTACGTTTTCATTATTTCTGTCTGGGCTTTGTCTTTGAAGTAGAGACACTACATACTGATATACACCTGGACATCAGCAGGAGAGGACTCTTTAAAGTAGAGACACTACATACTGATATACACCTGATCATCAGCAGGAGAGGACTCTTTAAAGTAGAGACACTACATACTGATATACACCTGATCATCAGCAGGAGAGGACTCTTTAAAGTAGAGACACTACATACTGATACACACCTGAACATCAGCAGGAGAGGACTCTTTAAAGTAGAGACACTACATACTGATATACACCTGACATCAGCAGGAGAGGACTCTTTAAAGTAGAGACACTACATACTGATATACACCTGAACATCAGCAGGAGAGGACTCTTTAAAGTAGAGACACTACATACTGATATACACCTGCATCAGCAGGAGAGGACTCTTTAAAGTAGAGACACTACATACTGATATACACCTGAACATCAGCAGGAGAGGACTCTTTAAAGTAGAGACACTACATACTGATATACACCTGAACATCAGCAGGAGAGGACTCTTTAAAGTAGAGACACTACATACTGATATACACCTGACATCAGCGGGAGAGGACTCTTTGAAGTAGAGACACTACATACTGATATACACCTGAACATCAGCAGGAGAGGACTCTTTAAAGTAGAGACACTACATACTGATATACACCTGAACATCAGCAGGAGAGGACTCTTTAAAGTAGAGACACTACATACTGATACACACCTGAACATCAGCAGGAGAGGACTCTTTAAAGTAGAGACACTACATACTGATATACACCTGAACATCAGCGGGAGAGGACTCTTTGAAGTAGAGACACTACATACTGATATACACCTGAACATCAGCAGGAGAGGACTCTTTAAAGTAGAGACACTACATACTGATATACACCTGAACATCAGCAGGAGAGGACTCTTTAAATAGAGACACTACATACTGATATACACCTGAACATCAGCAGGAGAGGACTCTTTAAAGTAGAGACTCTACATACTGATATACACCTGAACATCAGCAGAGAGGACTCTTTAAAGTAGAGACACTACATACTGATATACACCTGAACATCAGCAGGAGAGGCTCTTTAAAGTAGAGACACTACATACTGATATACACCTGAACATCAGCAGGAGAGGACTCTTTAAAAGTAGAGACACTATATACTGATTTACACCTGAACATCAGCAGAGAGGACTCTTTGAAAGTAGAGACACTACATACTGATATACACCTGAACATCAGCGGAGAGGACTCTTTGAAGTAGAGACACTACATACTGATATCACCTGAACTCAGCAGGAGAGGACTCTTTAAAGTAGAGACACTACATACTGATATACACCTGAACATCAGCAGGAGAGGACTCTTTAAAGTAGAGACACTACATACTGATATACACCTGAACATCAGCAGGAGAGGACTCTTTAAAGTAGAGACACTACATACTGATACACACCTGAACATCAGCAGGAGAGGACTCTTTAAAGTAGAGACACTACATACTGATACACCTGAACATCAGCAGGAGAGGACTCTTTAAAGTAGAGACACTACATACTGATACACACCTGAACATCAGCAGGAGAGGACTCTTTAAAGTAGAGACACTACATACTGATATACACCTGAACATCAGCCGGAGAGGACTCTTTAAAGTAGAGACCCTACATACTGATATACACCTGAACATCAGCGGAGAGGACTCTTTAAAGTAGAGACACTACATACTGATATACACCTGAACATCAGCGGAGAGGACTCTTTAAAGTAGAGACACTACATACTGATATACACCTGAACATCAGCGGAGAGGACTCTTTGAAGTAGAGACACTACATACTGATATACAGCTGAACATCAGCGGGAGAGGACTCTTTGAAGTAGAGACACTACATACTGATATACACCTGAACATCAGCGGGAGAGGACTCTTTAAAGTAGAGACACTACATACTGATATACACCTGAACATCAGCGGAGAGGACTCTTTAAAGTAGAGACACTACATACTGATATACACCTGGACATCAGCGGGAGAGGACTCTTTAAAGTAGAGACACTACATACTGATATACACCGGGACATCAGCGTAGAGGACTCTTTAAGTAGAGACACTACATACTGATATACACCTGAACATCAGCGGTAGAGGACTCTTTAAAGTAGAGACACTACATACTGATACACACCTGGACATCAGCGGAGAGGACTCTTTAAAGTAGACACTACATACTGATATACACCTGAACATCAGCGGAGAGGACTCTTTAAAGTAGAGACACATACTACTGATATACACCTGAACATCAGCGGGAGAGGACTCTTTAAAGTAGAGACACTACATACTGATATACACCTGAACATCAGCGGGAGAGGACTCTTTAAAGTAGAGACACTACATACTGATATACACCTGAACATCAGCGGGAGAGGACTCTTTAAAGTAGAGACCCTACATACTGATATACACCTGAACATCAGCGGGAGAGGACTCTTTAAAGTAGAGACACTACATACTGATATACACCTGGACATCAGCGGGAGAGGACTCTTTAAAGTAGAGACACTACATACTGATATACACCTGAACATCAGCGGGAGAGGACTCTTTAAAGTAGAGACACTACATACTGATACACACCTGGACATCAGCGGGAGAGGACTCTTTAAAGTAGAGACACTACATACTGATACACACCTGAACATCAGCGGGAGAGGACTCTTTAAAGTAGAGACACTATATACTGATACACACCTGAACATCAGCGGGAGAGGACTCTTTAAAGTAGAGACACTACATACTGATATACACCTGGACATCAGCGGGAGAGGACTCTTTAAAGTAGAGACACTACATACTGATATACACCTGATCATCAGCGGAGAGGACTCTTTAAAGTAGAGACACTACATACTGATATACACCTGAACATCAGCGGAGAGGACTCTTTAAAGTAGACACTACATACTGATATACACCTGAACATCAGCGGAGAGGACTCTTTAAAGTAGAGACACTACATACTGATATACACCTGAACATCAGCGGGAGAGGACTCTTTAAAGTAGAGACACTACATACTGATATACACCTGAACATCAGCGGAGAGGACTCTTTAAAGTAGAGACACTACATACTGATATACACCTGAACATCAGCGGGAGAGGACTCTTTAAAGTAGAGACACTACATACTGATATACACCTGAACATCAGCGGGAGAGGACTCTTTAAAGTAGAGACACTACATACTGATATACACCTGAACATCAGCGGGAGAGGACTCTTTAAAGTAGAGAGACTACATACTGATATACACCTGAACATCAGCAGGAGAGGACTCTTTAAAGTAGAGACACTACATACTGATATACACCTGAACATCAGCAGGAGAGGACTCTTTAAAGTAGAGACACTACATACTGATATACACCTGAACATCAGCAGGAGAGGACTCTTTAAAGTAGAGACACTACATACTGATATACACCTGAACATCAGCGGAAGAGCACTCTTTAAAAAAGCATGGTAGTTTCATGGTGTCAGTAAAGCATTAATTGTAAATGTTTTCTATATTTCAGACGGAGAAAGATAATCCCCTTAAAGTTTAGTGAACAGAAAATATGAATAAATGTGTTTTTTATTCATTAGCTTATTAACAATGGGGTTCCTATGGAGCTCTGGCTGAGTGCCGACAGAGAGCCAGAGACAGGGGGGGGGGGGGATAATGAGAAGAAATAAATAACAATAAGGTTAAAAGCTTATCTCTGATTGATTATAGGCCCCTCCCCCTCCTCCTCCCCCTCCTCTTCCCTCCCTCCTTTTCTTTTAGTGATTTATTTACTGAACGTCTTCCACTTAATGCAGGGGGTCATTCTCAACTTCATCTCGGCCCACATCAGCATTAAGGTTGCACTCAAAGGGCCGGTTGTAACTTTAAGACTATATAAATATACATATATATATATTTAACATATATATCGGGGGTGGATCACCACCTCAGCTCCTGGATCCTGGACTACCTCACCAACCGCCCACAGTACGTGAGGACCAGGGAGTGTCAATCCGACACCATCATCAGCAGTACGGGGGCCCCCCAGGGGACGGTGCTGGCCCCCCAGGGGACGGTGCTGGCCCCGTTTCTCTTCACCCTCTACACCGCAACCTGTCACCTGCAGAAGTTCTCTTACGACTCCGCCATCGTTGGCCTCATCTCCAACGAGGACGACAGGGAGTACAGGGAGCTGACGCAGGGCTTCACCCTCTGGTGCCAGAGGAACCACCTCCAGAGGAACCAGCTCCAGAGGAACCCCCTCCAGAGGAACCACCTCCAGAGGAACCCCCTCCAGCTCCAGAGGAACCCCCTCCAGAGGAACCACCTCCAGAGGAACCACCTCCAGATGAACCCCCTCCAGAGGAACCACCTCCAGAGGAACCCCCTCCAGAGGAACCCCCTCCAGATGAACCCCCTCCAGAGGAACCACCTCCAGAGGAACCACCTCCAGAGGAACCCCCTCCAGAGGAACCACCTCCAGAGGAACCCCCTCCAGAGGAACCCCCTCCAGAGGAACCACCTCCAGAGGAACCCCCTCCAGAGGACCCACCTCCAGAGGAACCAGCTCCAGAGGAACCAGCTCCAGAGGAACCCCCTCCAGAGGAACCCCCTCCAGAGGAACCCCCTCCAGAGGAACCACCTCCAGAGGAACCCCCTCCAGAGGAACCACCTCCAGAGGAACCAGCTCCAGAGGAACCAGCTCCAGAGGAACCCCCTCCAGAGGAACCCCTCCAGAGGAACCAGCTCCAGATGAACCCCCTCCAGAGGAACCCCCTCCAGAGGAACCCCCTCCAGAGGAACCAGCTCCAGATGAACCCCCTCCAGAGGAACCCCCTCCAGATGAACCACCTCCAGAGGAACCACCTCCAGATGAACCACCTCCAGAGGAACCCCCTCCAGAGGAACCACCTCCAGAGGAACCCCCTCCAGAGGAACCAGCTCCAGAGGAACCAGCTCCAGAGGAACCCCCTCCAGAGGAACCCCTCCAGAGGACCCACCTCCAGAGGAACCACCTCCAGAGGAACCAGCTCCAGAGGAACCAGCTCCAGAGGGACCCCCTCCAGAGGAACCCCCTCCAGAGGAACCAGCTCCAGATGAACCCCCTCCAGAGGAACCAGCTCCAGAGGAACCAACTCCAG
>CM062267.1:1396470-1406571 GCA_031216635.1 Dissostichus eleginoides | reverse complement strand
GGATGTTCTCTATGGTTTACCTGTAGAAGGTCAGGATGCTCTCTATGGTGCACCTGTAGAAGGTCAGGATCCTCTCTATGGTGCACCTGTAGAAGGTCAGGATCCTCTCTATGGTGCACCTGTAGAAGGTCAGGATACTCTCTATGGTGCACCTGTAGAAGGTCAGGATGCTCTCTATGGTGCACCTGTAGAAGTTGCAGAGTATCCTGGAGTCCATGTTGAACTTCCTCAGCCTGCGGAGGAAGAAGACCCGCTGTCGAGCTTTCTTGGTGATGGTGGTGGTGTGAAGCGTCCATGTCAGGTCCTCAGTGATGTGGACCCCAAGGAACCTGAAGCTGCTGACTCTCTCCACCGTAGTCCCATTGATGGCGATGGGGGCGTGTCCCTCTCCCTGCTGCTTCCTGTAATCCACAATCAGCTCCTTTGTTTTGCTGACGTTGAGATGGAGGTTGTTATCCTGGCACCAAGATGTCAGTTTTCCGACCTCCTCTCTGTACGCCGTCTCGTCGCCGTCTGTGATCTGGCCGATGACGGTCGTGTCGTCAGCAAACTTCACGATGGTGTTGGAGCTGTGTGTGGCCACGCAGTCGTGAGTGAACAGGGAGTAGAGGAGAGGGCTGAGCACGCAGCCTTGAGGGGCTCCGGTGTTGAGGATCAGGGTGGAGGATGTGATGTTTCCCACCCGCACTGCCTGGGGTCTGCCCGTCAGGAAGTTCAGGATCCAGTCACAGAGGGCGCTGTTGAGCCCGAGGTCTCTGAGCTTGATGGCCAGCTTCCTGAAGCAGTCACGTGGTATCGACAGGCAGCGAGGCTTCGTTTGTCATCGGTGACGTCACTGGCCCAAAACGATACAAGCCTCGATACAAGCTTCACAAAAAGCTTCGGGGATTACTCGACACACGCTCCGAAGCCTCGGCGCAATATGTAACATCACTACTAACAGCTTTTATTTTAACAAAGCTCGCCTTAAGTTGAACTGTCTGTTTATGACACTGCGTTTGGGTCCTTAGCGTCAAACCGTGACAGTGATGTAAGAAAGTATCTTCAGTAACATCTGGGCTCCGTCGTTTCTCCTGTCTTTTATTTGACATGTGGCTTCATGGATAAACCCTCCTTCTAAACACTTCCTCAGTTCTTTAATGCATTATTTCTCCATCCACTAAAGTAAGTTACTCCCCCCTCTCTCAGGTCCTGACTCCTCTCCCTCCACTTCCTGTTTCCTCAGCGTTACTTCCTGTTCACCTGTTTCACATTTCCACCGCCAGCTCGATCAGCAGTTTCATTCTCCTCCTTTTTCTTCTTCAGTCCTTTCCTCTGGATTTAAGATTGTCTGCCGGGATCGTCTCTGAAGAGTGGATCTGTTCTGCTTCACTGAACTTTCATCTTTAAGGGACATAAGCTCTACCTTAAAGACAAAAGATGCAAAAGTTAAAATCTAGTTTTTTCCTAAAATGCAACGAATGTGGAAGTCTACCTTTCAGCTGTCAGTCCAGTAACGTCAACTCTTCCAGTGAAAACAGATCAGGTGTCTCCCTGCAGGCCTTTGCTCTTTCAAATGAAAGGAGTCGTATACATTTACATTATCAATAACATCCCCCCCATTACATTGTATATGTGAATGTATATCACCCCCCCCCCCCCCATGTTATTCCCCGTCCTCCAGCTTTCCTCTGAGCTGTTTACGACAAACACAAACATGATGTCCAAGCGTCTTTCACTCAGAAACCATCATAAAATAAACCTCTAACTCTAATAATGTTTTCATTATACCTGTACTTGACCCTCATCTTCATCACAGCTGAATTATGGGATGTCTCGTGTCTTTGTTCAACAGAGAAGCTTAAGAAATGTAACTCAGTGCATTTCATAAAGTAGATGTAAGGTTCTTGTATTTTCTGTTTATGCCACTTTACAGTTCAACTCGACGTTATACCTCTGTCTTTAAAATATCCATTTTAAACTCATAGTTACAAGTTTCCTCACAAAAAAAGATGTCTGCATGAAAAACAAGAGTCATTTTAAGAATTATTTAGACTTAGTTTAATTGCTTGGGTGTGGTTTTATTGCAGTGAATTAAAGGGTCTGAGCTCTTCCTCTGACAGTACACATGAGATCCTATCAGGAACACGGCCCACATGTCACGCATGAGAGATAAACACACTTTGAACACTGAGAAACGTCTCTTCTGAGTGAAATCAGAGCTCTCAGCCTGCAGCGTCCTGACAGAGAGACGTCCTGTCGGAGAGACGTCCTGTCGGAGAGACGTCCTGTCGGAGAGACGTCCTGTCAGAGAGACGTCCTGTCAGAGAGACGTCCTGTCCTGTCAGAGAGACGTCCTGTCAGAGAGACGTCCTGTCGGTGAGACGTCCTGTCAGAGAGACGTCCTGTCAGAGAGACGTCCTGTCTGTCAGAGAGACTCCTGTCGGAGAGACGTCCTGTCGTGAGACGTCCTGTCGGAGAGACGTCCTGTCGAGAGACGTCCTGTCGGTGAGACGTCCTGTCGGAGAGACGTCCTGTCGGAGAGACGTCCTGTCGGTGAGACGTCCTGTCGGAGAGACGTCCTGTCGGAGAGACGTCCTGTCGGAGAGACGTCCTGTCGGTGAGACGTCCTGTCGGTGAGACGTCCTGTCGGAGAGACGTCCTGTCGGAGAGACGTCCTGTCGGAGAGAGTCCTGTCGGTGAGACGTCCTGTCGAGAGACGTCCTGTCGGAGAGACGTCCTGTCGGTGAGACGTCCTGTCGGAGAGACGTCCTGTCGGAGAGACGTCCTGTCAGAGAGACGTCCTGTCAGAGAGACGTCCTGTCCTGTCAGAGAGATGTTCTGTCGGAGAGACGTCCTGTCAGAGACGTCCTATCAGTGAGACGTCCTGTCGGAGAGACGTCCTGTCGGAGAGACGTCCTGTCAGAGAGACGTCCTGTCGGTGAGACGTCCTGTCGGAGAGACGTCCTGTCGGAGGAGTCCTGTCGGTGAGACGTCCTGTCGGAGAGACTCCTGTCGGAGAGACTCCTGTCGGTGAGACGTCCTGTCGGAGAGACGTCCTGTCGGAGAGACGTCCTGTCGAGAGACGTCCTGTCAGAAGACGTCCTGTCCTGTCAGAGAGATGTTCTGTCGGAGAGACTCCTGTCAGAGAGACGTCCTATCAGTGAGACGTCCTGTCGGAGAGACGTCCTGTCAGAGAGACGTCCTGTTCGAGACGTCCTGTCAGAGAGACGTCCTGTCGGTGAGACGTCCTGTCGGAGAGACGTCCTGTCGGAGAGACGTCCTGTCGGTGAGACGTCCTGTCGGAGAGACGTCCTGTCGGTGAGACGTCCTGTCAGAGAGACGTCCTCTGAACAATCTGCAGACACTGGACCCTGATCCTCCAAATCTACCCCTGTCTGATCCTGGACACACACACCTGTCATCTGCAGAAACTCAAGGCTCACTTTCTGCAGGAACAGCTCTGAGACGTGTTCAGGTGACAGGAAAAAACAACACAAGGACACACGATTATGCATTTAGTTGTATTTACTGATGGATCTGTTCAGATCGGACGCAAGCTCTGAGACGTCTGGATGTCTTTTGTCTATTATTACATCTGTTTCCAGCTCAGGTAGAAGGTGTGTGTGTCTGAGCCTCAGTGTCACTGGATCCTGAAACAAGAAGGCTTTCAGCAGTGTGTGTGTGTGTGTGTGTGTGTGTGTGTGGTGTGTGTGTGTGTGTTTACATGTCACACACTGCTGAAAGCCTTCTTGTTTCAGGATCCAGTGACACACCTGAGGCTCAGACACACACACCTTCTACCTGAGCTGGAAACAGATGTAATAATAACACACACCTGCGTGCAGTCACACAAACACACACACCTGCTCTCTTACACACCTGCAGTCACACCTGTAACACACACACACACACACACCTGCAGTCACACAAACACACACACCTGTAGTCACACAAACACACACACCTGCTCTCTTACACACCTGCAGTCACACCTGTAACACACACACACACACCTGCAGTCACACAAACACACACACCTGCTCTCTCACACACCTGCAGTCACACAAACACACACACCTGCTCTCTCACACACCTGCAGTCACACCTGTAACACACCACTCTGAAACAGCATCAGCTCTGTGAGGACTTTTTATGGACATGGCTTTTCTTTGAGGATCTCTGGACTGAGTCATGCAGGTTTTTCAGGTAATCTCATCCCTTGCCTCTTCTTGAAACGTGTGTTTCTCATCTCGCTGCATCAACATCATTCATTTGTTTCCTCTTGTTGTTTCAGAGCGTTGCCGTTTGGTGTCTTCTAGCTTCAGGTAACATAAATAGTCTTTCATTAATACATGTAATCATCAGAAATCAAATGAGTGACTTCCTGTTCTTCTTCTTCCTGCAGACCTCCAGCTCTCTGCCTCTGCGCTGGACAGTAAGCATCGTTCTTTCATATTTTGCTTAATGTCATAATACTGTATAATAGGGTTTATGTCAGAAATTGAGATAAATATGACAACTTTCTGGTTCAAATGTTAGATCCTGAAAGTGTCAGAAATACAGGATCAAAAATAAATACTTCACTATACACATTTTTACAATTATTATTGTTTTAAACTTCTCTAAAGTGTTATGTTTTGTTTTGCAAATGAGGCATTATCTTAATAATCCTGAGCTGATCTGCACATCACCAGAACAGAAAGGTGAACATCGCCAGCTTCAAAATGCTTGTTTTATTATGTAAATGTAAAAAAAGCCAGTATTTTAAATGCTTGAATGACTCTGTTAACACGACTATACTTGAACTAGCAGACAGCTCCTGCTAACATTGTTCATCGACATGTAGTTCACTCATTAATGCAACTTATGCTAACCGTACATTAATAAATAACACTATGCAATTAGCGTCTGGTAGTTTATAAACGCTGAGGACCCTTATGATTAATTTATATCCTAAAGATTGTGGCTCCTGGTTCTGCTTCCTCTGAATATATCGTATATATAATGCATGATTAACCCCCTGTTTCCTGCAGGCTGTAACACCGCCTGGTTGGACGATCACAGCGTCTCCAGTGTGGGAGACTCTGAGCTGATCCAGGATCTGATGCAGGACTTGAGGGGGGGGGCGAGGGTGTGCAGAAACCCCCTTCTCATGGAGGCTCGAACCAGGTCTGGAGTCAGCGCTCTGCACACCGGGAACCACTTCCACACGTAACTAGAGGGATTGTTATTAACGATGCAAAGATATGAGTTTTGTACCTCTTTTTCGGTCCATGGGGACTTGTATTGGGAACTGGAAGGTCACCAGTTCAAGTCCCGGAAAGACCAAGTGCTATTTGAGATCTGACATTTTGTGAAAAAGTCAGAATTTTGATATTTTGAGAAAAGGTTCAGAAAAGTCAGAATTCATACATTTTCAGACAAAAGTCAGGATTTTAAGATTTTCATAAAAACTCAGACATTTGAGGGAAAATACAGAATTTTGATGTTTCAGAGAAAAAGTTAGAATTTTGAGATTTAGACAAAACCAAATTTTGAGGAAAAAAGACACTTTGATCAGTTTTGATACTCTTAGAGTAATGTCAGGATTTTAAGATTTTCACTTTTCTACTTAAAAATAAAAGACTTGATTTTCAGAAAAAAAGTCAGAATTTGAGATTTTTTGAAAAGGTTCAGAAAAGTCAGAATTCATACATTTTGAGGAAAAAAGTCCTCTAGTTATATCTAGACGCTAACGTAGCTTCCTCCTCTAATACTGAGTCCCTTGTTTAAGGAGATGTGTGTGTGGTGTGTGTGTGTGTGTGTGTGTGTGTGTGTGTGTGTGTGTGTGTGTGTGTGTGTGTGTGTGTTGTTTGCAGCTTCAGCGCAGCAGAGGGTCTGCTGTGTCTGAACTCTGATCAGGAGGGGGGCAGTGTGAGGACTACCAGGTGAGGTTCACCTGCTCCGGAGACTTCTGCTCAGGTAAACAGGAACACATCATTACACACCTGTATCTAAACTAAAGAGGACACACTAATATATGACCTGTATTTAAACTAAGTAACACATTAATGATTATATTATATCATGACAAGGGAGGCGTGTGGCGCAGTGGATAGAGCCTTGGTGTTGGGATCAGGGGTCACAGGTTCAAACCCCACTGCAGTCAGCATGTCGTTGTGTCCCTGGGACACTTCACCCCAAATTGCTCCTGTGGGGATAAAAGCGTCTAACAAGTGACGTGTGATGTTAATATATCTCTGCTCTCAGAGTGCAGGACGCGCTGGTTTGACCACGACGACCCGACAGGAAACGGAGATTTTGAGATGCTCAACGACATCGTGAACGTTTTTCCCTCGAGAGATCTGCTCCCAGCCGACGGCCATCGAGGCTCAGACCGTCTCCGGAGAGCCGGTGGACACGACCAATAACTTCCTGACGTGAGGATCAACATCTGATTATATAACATGCACTTTCTCTGAAAATCTACAAATTGTCACAATTGTCCCCAAAATTCGAACTTTTTCTGAAAATCCCAATATTTTTTGACTTTTTTCCTGAAATTCTCAGAAATTCTGTATTTTTTTCAGTAAATCCCTAAAATTCTGATAATTTCCTGAAAATCTCAGAATTCTGACTTTTATCTGAAAATCACAAATTCAAACTTTTTCCTCAAAATTCTGACTGTTTTCCAAATATCTCAAAATGTGATATTTTTTGAGAAAATCTCAAGATATAGATTGTTTTCAGAAATAGTCAAAATGTTGCCTTTTTTAATCAAAATAAAAAAAATCTGGCTTTTTTATCAAATCCCAACTTTCTGACTTGATGAAAATTCTGAAATGTTTCTGAAAATCTAAAATATGATTTTTACGGAACATTTCAGTCTTTTTCAGAATTTCTGCACGATGTTCAGCAAGTTCTAAAGAGTCCCTGTTCTTCTTCTGTGGTGCTCTCTCTCCTGTAGTTCTATAGAAGTTACTGCATGTGAATGGTCTGCAGAGGCTAAATCCCTGTGTTCCTCCAGAGGGAGTTTCTCTCTCACTCATGATTTCTCCTCCCTCTCTCTCTCTCTCTCTCTCTCTCTCTCTCTCTCTCTCTCTCTCTCACTCTCTCACTCTCTCTCTCTCTCTCTCTCTCACTCTCTCTCTCTCTCTCTCTCTCTCTCTCTCTCTCATTCTGTCTCTGCAGATATGACGCCTCCTCCGGGTTCTCCTGTGTGAACAAAGATCAGAGCAGCAGGTGTGAGGACTACATGGTCCGCTTCACCTGTCCCACAGACTTCTGTCAGGGTAACAGAACACACCTGTCTACCTGTTAGGGTCCGCTTCACCTGTCCCACAGACTTCTGTCAGGGTAACAGAACACACCTGTCTACCTGTTAGGGTCCGCTTCACCTGTCCCACAGACTTCTGTCAGGGTAACAGAACACACCTGTCTACCTGTTAGGGTCCGCTTCACCTGTCCCACAGACTTCTGTCAGGGTAACTTAACAGAACACCTGTCTACCTGTTAGGGTCCGCTTCACCTGTCCCACATGGCTTCTGTCAGGGTAACAGAACACACCTGTCTACCTGTTAGGGTCCGCTTCACCTGTCCCACATGGCTTCTGTCAGGGTACACACCTGTTTTCACTCTTTTAGGGTCCGAGCACGGACAGTCGGAGCGAAAAATCTGTTGTAAATGGTCCTGTTTCATTATTTCTGGAGGCCTTGGCATGCTTAATGTGGAGGAAATCCTTCAGAGAAACTGATCAATGATTCGTGGACAAAGTCTGTCTTTTGTTATATTTAATAAAGTAATAAAGAAAGTCAATATAAAGTGAGATGGATCTGAAATGCAGGAACAGAGCAGCTCCATCCTCAGAGGAGAAAGACGTTCTGCTGACAGTCTCTCTGTGTATTCATGAGGAAACAGCTGCTCCTCCATCCCATCATCAAACCATCAAACCCCCTCGTCCTTTTACGTCCTTTGCCTCCTGAAATGTAAACCCTTAACACACGTCTCTCTTAAACACATACAAGACTAACAATACACTTTAACAGAGTAAAAGGCAATCAGAGTATAATGTGTTTCAAATGATTACATGATCATTTGACACGACACTTAAAAGCTGGAGATTTTTCACAGTCTTCTTAAAAGTTTTATATTTTAGGGGTCTTGTTATCGGTCTATAGCTCTATGGCGCCCCCTACCAATGTGTTAGCAAGCAGCCCCTCGTTGTACTTAATCCAACAAGTCTGACATTTGGTAGGCATAAGAAACATGGTGAGACGAACCTGAGCCTCTTGAAGGATATCGTAAACTGGAAGTCGGCTATTTTGGATTTTACGTGCAATTTGTGGTCACTTTTACATGCAGTATTTGGACTCCAAATTTGGACAGTACCATTTTAAGACCTTAATGTATAACTATTATCAAAGATTCATAAATAAAAAATGATCCTGTCTTTGAAAACAGGTGGAAATAAATTGGGGAACCTGGAGAACTCTTTTCTTTCACCTGTTCTTAAAGCCCTGACACACCAAGCCGATTTTGGCCGTCGATGGATGTCTGGCCGACGATGAGCGTCCTGTCGCCCTACTCAGATTAGTGTGTCCCGCACCGTCGTGTCTTTTCGGCCGTGCCGACACCCACCGCGGCCGATTCGACATGTTGAATCGGGAGGCTGTCGCCCAAAGGCTGTCGGTCAAATAAATCACTCTGATTGGCTGTTCAGCTTAGCGAATCAGTGCATGAGAAGCGAAAACGGAAGTGAAGAAGGCACACAGACGGCTATTATTTGTCATTTTCCAGTACCGCACTAAACATGTTTCCGATTATAAGTCGTTATGTGAAACAGTCTGTGATGGACGAGAGGGAAAATGGAACGCACGCTATTTGTTGTTTGTATATATCACGCTGTCTGTCTTCCGGTTACCTCTTTTGAATGACGAATACACACTACCGCCGCCTGCTGGTAAGGAGAGTTATTGCCACTCACGCATGCGCACTGCGTACGTGCTACTTGGCGGTCGGCTGAACTCTTTGCGGTGTGTTCCAGTGCGACTGTTGGCCAAGACGCAGAGACGTGAGGCGACAGTCGGGTCCGTCTGTGTCAGTTCTTTGGTGTCAGTTTGGTGTGTCAGGGGCTTTAGTCACAAACACCAGAGAGAAAACTATTTACATCAAGTTTAAAAAATGGATCACTAGATTATTTTTTCCTCTTTTACCTCTCAGGGCTTCCGTAGTTTCAGTATATCTTGTATCTGTGTTCTCCTTTATATCTACAGTGTATATTCAGTCTCATATTATCGGTCTATAGCTCTAAGGCGCCCCCTACCAACTTGTTAGCAAGCAGCCCCTCGTTGTACCTTCACCTACAAGTCTGAAATTTGGTAGGCATATGGAACATGCTGAGACAAACAAAAAAGCCTCTTGAAGGCATATCGTAAACCTAACAGGAAGTCGGCTATTTTGGATTTTACGTGACATTTTTGGCGACTTTTTGCACTTTTCACCTGCCGTACTTTAACCAACTCCTACAGATTTCATCCGAGAGACTCCACAAATTTGGTCGGTACGTTCTTAAGACCTTAAGAATCAACTAACCCTAAACTGGCAACGACTGTTTCATCCTCTTGTTCTTAAGACATAAACCCAGTTTATTATATCTATTCTATTCTATTCCATCTATCAGAAGAAGAAGAAGAAATAAAAACATTTACATCAAGTTTAGAAAATGGATCACTAGATTTGTTTTTCCTCTTTTGCCTCTCAGGGCTTCCGTAGTTTCTGTATATCTTGTATCTGTGTTCTCCTCTATATATCTATGTATATATCTACAGTATATATTGAGTCTCCTGTCTCTCCCTCAGTGTCGGAGCAGTGCCGGACGCAGTGGCTGAACAGTGACGACCCCTCGCAGGGCGGGGGGGACGTGGAGTCCATCGCTCAGCTCCTCAAAACGTTCCCGGGTCGAGTCTGCAGAAACCCGCTCAGCATCGAGGCCGAAACCCTCAGAGGAGTCTCAGCAGAGCACACCGGAGACTCCTTCCTCTCGTACGCTGGGTCATCATCCAACATTAAGCTCTTCATTCACTGGAACAGATTCAATAAGTTCATCTCTGCTGTGTGTCTTTTACCAGATATGACACGACC
>CM062267.1:1358970-1391470 GCA_031216635.1 Dissostichus eleginoides | reverse complement strand
CACCGGGCGCGTTTCAGAAGCGGAGCATCTTGCGTGCCGGCTCGCAGTTTTTGTTGATTTGGGCATATTCTCTGGACAGGCTACTTTGTGCAGACAAAGTTAATAATAATTGTAATATTCCAGTTATAAACGACATGAATCAAAGATGTGTTGCTGTATTTTAGTGGTAATGCATTCATCATCATAATTATTCTATATATATAATTCACACAGTGCCTGCAAACCGGAGGAGAACGCTGGCTTTTCTCCTCCTACTTGAAAGACTATGGAGGGATAGGGTCTGCACAATTAGTTTATTTTGGGGATTGACTGGATGCTCTGACCATTCCACTTCCTGCCCGGCGCTATGCAACGCCCCGCGTCTCGCGTCGAAAATAGACCAGCCGCCTACTTTAGTCCCAGCGCCGAGACGCTTCTGGGACGCTTCTAGCCGTAACGCGGAACGTCTGGTGGAATAACACCCATTGACTAGAGTGGCCACGACCGCTGTGAACGCCGCAGCGCAGCCGTAACGCGGCACTAACGCGGCCGTAGCGCGGCGCAGATGGACCGGTGGAATCCCGGGGTAAGACTACATTTTAAAATAGCTGACAAAATTAACACTACAGCCATGACATGTGGAGTTCCCCAAGGGTCCATTCTTGGTCCAATTCTCTTCAACATACCCATGCTTCCACTAGCCCAGATCCTAAAAGTAAACAAAATGTCGTACCACAATCAAATCAAATCAAATCAAATCAAGTTTTATTTATATAGTACATTTATATAACGATTTTTGGTCGAGCCAAAGTGCTGTACATATAATAAAAAAGTACCCTACAGTAAAAACATTTTACAGCAAATACAACAGCACAGTTAGTGCAGAATAGAAGTATGAGAAAAATGACCCCCTCTGTCCTTAGACCCTCACATCGTACAAGGAAAAACTTCCAGAGAAAAAACCCACAGTTTAAAGGGAAAAAATGGGAGAAACCTCAGGGAGAGCAACAGAGGAGGGATCCCTCTCCCAGGACGGACAGACGTGCAATAGATGCCGTGTGTAAATCGAAGAGATAATACATTCTACAGCGTAGGTAGACCAAATGTTTGGAAATGCATGTGTCTATAATAAGAAGACGAATCCACGAAGATGTCAAAAACAGTCCTGTGGGAGCCATCAGGGAAGCAGCATGACGAGACCCAGGCAGGACCGCAGAGACACGCCCAGCCACGACCGGAAGTCCAGGATTTAATCCGGAACTCAGGATAGAGGATCCAGGGCACACGACCACAGCAGACCGGATCAGACACGGCTCCGGGTCCCGGCGTAGATGTAGACACAAAACATAGATTTGGGGAAGCTGGGATTAATCGGAACATGAGAATACACAGACACAGACAGACAGAAGGAAGAAAGAAGAATAAGCACTCCCTTAGGATAGGTTGAGGGAAAAGGGTAGCAAGTAAGAGAGTAAGAAACAGAGGTGGAGAGGCAAAACGCAGAGAGCAAGGTCCCCACTGGTGTGGATGACACTCAGTTATACATTAGATTAAAGCCCGGTGACTACGGACCATTACAATCCCTCACCAACTGCATGGAACACATCAGCAACTGGATGAGCAACAAATTCCTACAGTTAAACAAAAACAAAACAGAGACAATTATCTTTGGTGCCAAAAGGGAGGAACGGGCTGAAGTTAGCAGCTAAATACATCGGAACATGTGAGAAATCAATTTCAACATCACCTGAAAAACATAGCCAAACTTAGAACATTCATGTCTCAACAAGACCTTGAAAAACTAGGCACACCTCACCACACCTCACCACACCTCACCTCACCTCACCACACCTCACCTCACCACACCTTACCTTACCTTAAAGGTCCCATGTCATGGCCATTTCTACTGATCATAGTTCCATTGTTGAGGTCTACTAGAATAGATTTACATTGTTCAATGTTCCAAACTCACATTGGTTTCTCATACAGCATCTCTGTATAGTATGTGTATTCACTCTCTGTCCTACACGGCTTGTTGGAGCTCCTGCCCCCCCCCCTCCCTGTGAGCCCACTGTGCTCTGATTGGTCAGCTCGCCCACTCTTTTCTGATGAGTCCACCACCGTTACAGCGGAACATCAGTGATTATGTTTTACAATGGCGTTTGTTAGCAACCAGGAAATGACACCAGTAATGACAAACAGATGAGAATGCTGCGTGGGGTCTGGGTGCCGTGTTGGGGGGACGTTGGGGGGCTCGCTGCTGCAAGGAGCGGACAGTGTGAGCTGGGTTCATTTCCTGCTTGCTGCGTGGGGTCTGGGTGCCGTGTTGGGGGGACGTTGGGGGGCTCGCTGCTGCAAGGAGCGGACAGTGTGAGCTGGGTTCATTTCCTGCTTGCTGCGTGGGGTCTGCGAGACAGCGAGACATCGCGAATGGACGCGGGAAGGGGGATGGGGTGCTGAGGGGGCTGCAGCACCCCCATCTGTGCTGCAGATACACACACACACACACACACACACACTCACAGAGACACACAGAATAGATGATGCTATGTTTTCTACAAACATTAATTTAATCGAAGTGAACGCACGGCTTCCTAAATAAATGCTAACCAGTTCAGACAGTTTAAGGGTTAATGACAAAGATTGACTTGTTGGTAAAGACAGAAATTCTCTTGATTGTCCTTTTGTTCATAGACAGGGTTCCTTCAACCACTTAGCATCTTATTTAAGTCTTATTCAGAAAACTGAGATGATTTTGATTCTACACAGAGCCAGGCTTCGTGCTAAGCTAAGCTATGCTAAGCTAAGCTGCTGGTGGTAACATGATTTAAAAATAATAAATAAATAAATGTTTTAATTTCCAAAATAAAAATAAATAGAGAAATAAGCATAATAAAACAATGAAAACATGAAATAAGAAAATGTAAATATTAAAATGCAAATATTAAAATTTAACTGAAAGAAATTAAATGGAAAAAAGAAGGAATAAAAGAGCAGAGCGTTTTAGACATGTTGTCCAGTGAGTCAGCTGTTCTGTTTCTGTTCTGATTTCATGTAAAGCGTCTTTGAGCATTAGGAAAAGCGCTATAAAAATCCCATGTTTTATTATTATTATTATTATTGCTACGTGTAAACCGGTGCAGGCTCCTTTCATATTTCTCTTCCTGTATATCCACAGATACGATGCGTCTCGTGGCTTGGCCTGTGTGAACGCTGAGCAGCCGGGGGGGAGACTCTGTCAGGACTACAGGGTCAGACTCACCTGTCCTCAGGTGTTCTGCTCACTGTGACTCAGTACAGAGACACTCAGTTTCATTTCCTTACCCTGAGTAGTGACTGTATGACACTATGTTATGTGATCTAAAGCACATTAAAGATGTGTTTCTGTGAGCTGTGCTGTGTGTTCTTCATGCTGTGACTCAGTACACACACACACACACTCAGTTTCATTTCCTTACCTTCAGTAGTGACAGGATATATTATCTAGATGGATAGATTAGATCCTTTATTGTCTCTACACAGAGTACATCAACATTCCAAGCATTCCCGATGGTGCAATCCAACATAACAGACAGTATGAATATCATGTTGACAATACAAGCTAAAACTTTGAATATATATTATAAAGTGACTATAAATTGGACCGATGATACTTGAACAGTAAGCTTACAAAACAATACAACAGACAGATAGATATATCAGAATCAGGTTTATCGCCAGGTAGGTTCGCACATACTAGGAATTTGACTTGATGTCATGGAGCAGACATAAAATATATAAAACAAAAAATCTTTTACACCGTAATAAAATACAGTTAAATAGCAATAAAAATAAAAATAATAAAAATAAAGCAGTAATTTACATGGAAATAGAATGCTATGAATGAATTTTAGAATATAAACTATGAAATGTGAAATCAGAATATGTGCAGAAAGGAGTATGAACACTGTGTGCATTAATGTAATGCATATAGTCTATGATGTGGCAGAGGTAATGTCAGTGGGGGGCCGGGCCTTGTTTAAGAGAGAGAAGAGAGAGAGAGAGAGAGAGAGAGAGAGAGAGAGAGAGAGAGAGAGAGAGAGAGAGAGAGAGAGAGAGAGAGAGAGAGAGAGATGTGTTCAGACGTTAAAATACAAATACTTAAAATACTTAAAGTGTAAAAGAGAAACTCTCTGAAGCCCATTTAAGATGTGTTTCTGCAGACTGTGTGCTCTTCATGCTGTCACACACCTCAGTTTCCTCGTGTCCCTTAATAAAGACTTGGATAAGAAACACGTCTTCTGGTTGCAGTCTCTTTGTTTTTAGAATCTAATAAAGGTTTGTTGTGTGAAAAGCGCCAGCGTCTGGCATCAGCCACCTGAGGCCTGTACGACGAAGCCGGTTCAACATAACCTGGATATGTTTGAGTTAGCCGGTTGGCCTAATCCAAAACATACGCGCTCTCGCTAAGCAAGGTTATCAAGTGGATCGCTCAAGCCAGCCGTGTCCTATGTAGTGAGGTGCGCGTTCACGTTCACACAGTCGGTGATTTTTGCCGGCCGTCTTTCCTGCAACGGCAGTTTTTCTGTATTTCCTTTCTCCTGTAATATGACTTGATCGCTTTAAACTCTGCACACTGAGCTCTGATTGGTCAGCAGGCGGTGCTTTCACTGACTTGATCTCTTAGCCTGCAACCTAACCTGCTCCGGAGCAGGCTAGCCGCTCAGCATCAGTTACCATGGAGATCTAGCCCGCTAAGAAGAGAACCAGCGTCGTAGGACCGGAGACCCAGAGTTAACCTGAAGTTAGCTCACTAAGCAAAACTCCGGCTTCGTAGTACAGGCCTCTGGAGTTAGGAGATAAGATCAGATCCTCAGAAACAGGAAGTCTTTGTTGTTTTTGCATCATCCATATTCATGATGGGAAATAGCTTCAGAGGTGGGAGAAGTACTCACATCGTGTACTAAAGTAGAAGTACACAGAGCTGGTACTTGAGTAAATGTCGAAGTACCAGAGTGTAGGAATACTCTGTTACAGGGTTCGAGTTTTAAGCTCTATGGGGGTCTTTAAAACTAACGCATACACGCATACACGCACACACACACACACACACACACACACACACACACACACACACACTCAAACACACACACACACACACAGTGTGGAAAACGTGTTTTTCTTTAGCCTATTTACCTCGTTTACGTAAATAATACTCATTACATTGACATATGTATTATTTGTGATTAAAATAAAGGTTGTGACGTAGGAGCAGCGACATGTGAGGACGCAGTTTTCTGAGCTCTGCTTGGAAAGAACCTTTTTAAAGTTATTTTTGCCTCTTTTCTAACTCCCGTGGGGCAAGTGTGTTCCTAAAGTGTTCAGCTATCTGAAAGTGACCGTGTTTTGATTTGGTTGTGCATAAAACTCTCAAAAATGCCGAAGAGCCAAAGATCGAAGCCAGGCCCAAACGCCACGGACTCGCCTGAGAAAGTCACGGCCGAGTCGACGGAGCCGCTGTCGGATACACAGACAATCATGGCCGCCCTAAAGCGGACTGAGCAGTGTGTGCTAAATAAGATCGACTCAACGGTGACGGCGGCTGTAGGTGAATTGCACACCAAAATAGACAACCTGTCGAGGGACTTAAGATCAGAAATCTCCAATGTGCGCACAGAGTTTACTAAGGTTGTTGAAGATGTTAAGAAAGAGAACGCAACTTTCGTAATGCGCATTGGAGACCTTGAGGAGGGGCTAATGGCTATGCTAACCGGTAGTGGAACTCGAGGCTAAAGTTACTACGCTGTCCTCACAAGTAAACAGGTTGGTGGACAAAACCGAAGATCTAGAGTCTCGACAACGGAGAGATAACTGTCGACTGGTCGGTGTGGCGGAAGGGGTTGGAAATATTCGACCAGAGAAAGCCATAGCTCAACTACTGCAGGATGCTCTGAGCCTGGACTACACGCCGACGCTTGACCGTGCACATAGGGGCTTACAGCCGAAGCCAGCTGGTGGGGATGCCCCGAGGCCGATCATCATTAAATTCCACTACTTTCAGGAGAAAGCAGATATCATACGGAAAGCCATGGGAGCAGGGCCCATCTTCCACAACGTCAAGCGTTTCTACATCTACCCGGACTCCACGCTCTCGGTGAGGAAAAGGAGGGCGGCATTTACGGAGATCCGGGGGCTGCTGCGCAGATATATTGTTGCAGTTGGCAGGTTGTTTAATACTCCTTTAATATTGGCTAACATCTATGGACCGAATTGGGATGACTCACAGTTTTTCATAAACTTATTTTCAGCTCTCCCTGACCTCAATACCTATAAATTGATATTAGGTGGTGATTTTAACTGCGTTCTCCACGCCCGCCTTGACAGATCCAACCCTAAACCTAATAGTGCCAACATCTGCGATAGCTATAAACTCCTTCCTGCGCTCCTGTGGCCTATCTGATCCGTGGCGGGCAAAACATCCTAATACAATTTTCGTTTTTCTCCCCTGTCCACCATAGCTATTCCAGGATTGATTATTCATTGTAGATGACCAATTACTTCCCTTAATCCCCAGGAGCCAGTACCACAGCATTGTGTTATCAGACCATGGTCCAGTACAAATGGATATGATTTTTCCTGGTAATATAGCACCCCAACGCACCTGGCGTCTGGACCCCCACTTGCTTTCATATGAACACTTTAAAACTTACCTCAGTGACCAGATTGACCTTTTTCTAGAAATGAATGACACCAAGGATATTTCGAGGAGTGTTCTATGGGAATCCCTAAAAGCTTACATCAGGGGACAGGCTATCTCATACACTGCACATAAAAACAAAGAGCGGTCCAAGAAACTTAAAGAACTGACACGCAGCATTGCAGATGTTGATAGACGGTATGCTCTCTTGCCCACGGCAGATCTTTTTAAAGAAAAAGTACTGCTCCAATCTGAATTTACACACTTCGACGTGGAGACTGAAAAAAATATTTTAAAAACTAAACAGGTTACTATGAACATGGGGACAGAGCAGGGAGACTCCTTGCACTTCAGCTCAAGCAGCAGGCGGCTGGACAGACGATCCAAGGATCAATACAGGTGCAGATTCGGCTTCGCATAATCCCCAAATAATCAATGACCAGTTTAAGCAATACTATTCTACTTTATATCAATCAGAGGTAGATGTTAACTCGTCTGGAATTCAGTCCTTTCTGGATTCCTTACATATCCCAAAACTTTCACCAGACTCCCAGTGCTCCTTAGAGCAGCCATTAACGGTTGGAGAAATAGAAGACGCAATCAGACTGTCTAGTACGGGGAAGGCACCAGGCCGGATGGGTTTCCCATCGAGTTTTATAAGGAATACTCCTCAAAACTTGTGCCGGTTTTAAATCGGTATATGAAGAATCACTGGTTAATGGTAAATTGCCACCAACACTCTCTCAAGCGACAATTTCAGTGATATTGAAAAAAGGCAAGGATCCCTCACAGTGTAGTTCCTATAGACCAATCAGCCTTCTTTGTTGTGATTATAAAATATTAACTAAAGTCCTTGCGCAGCGATTAGAAGCCTTTATTCCTACCATTATAGACAAAGACCAAACAGGTTTCATCTCTGGGCGACATTCATTTTTTAATGTAAGGCGGTTATTTAATTTATTATTGTCCCTAAATCCACAGTGCGACCTGAAATTGTCCTGAGCCTCGATGCTGAAAAGGCGTTTGATAGGATTGAGTGGAACTACCTTTTTGCTGCCTTGGAAACATTTGGACTGGGACCTGTCTTTTGTAAGTGGATTAAGACAATATATTCAGCCCCTACAGCCGCTGTTAAAACAAACAGTCTTATTTCTGAGTATGTTATGCTCTACAGAGGAACAAGGCAGGGATGCTGCCTGTCACGCTATTTATTCGACATTGCAATTGAACCCTTAGCAATAGCTATCAGAACGACAATAGGATTAAGGGTGTTTCCAGGGGCAACACAGTTCATAAAACATCTCTATATGCGGATGACCTACTTTTGCAAATATCAGACCCAATAGAAAGCACGCCATATGTTCTCTCCTTGCTGAAGACATTTGGGAGCATTTCAGGTTACAAAATTAATTTGTCAAAATCTTTACTGTTTCCTCTCAATGACTTGGCAAGGCTGGAGGATTATGGTCATCTGCCCTTTAGGATTGAAAATGAAAAATTTACTTACTTGGGTATTGAGATAGCAGGCTCGGTTAAGACTATTTTTAAGTACAATTATAAATCTATCTTGGAACGCACCAAGAATGATCTAGATAGGTGGTCGAAGCTGCCCGTCACACTAGCAGGGCGGATAAACGCGGTGAAAATGACAATATTGCCCAGATATTTGTACCTGTTTCAGATGATTCCGATTTTCATCCCAAAATCCTTTTTTGCCCAACTAGACAGCCTTATCTCACATTTGCAGACAAGGGGGGCCCAATATGGGCTACAATGGAGCTGGAGTCCACACTCCCAATCTCCCCAATCTCATTTTTAACTGCCCCCCTTCCATTGAATGTTAAAGTAAGTGAGTTTAACTCAAACTTAGTGGTCCAAAACTCAATTAAGATCTGGGGTCAATTTAGGAAACATATGAATCTGAAAGGCATATGCAGTTTCCGCCAATAATGTCTAATCACCTTTTTGCACCATCCCGTTTGGACATGGCATTTGCTGTTTGGCATAGAAGTGGCCTGGTCTATTTTCAAGATCTTTTTAGTGATGACAGTTTTGTGTCCTTTACGCACTTGTGTAGGGATCACAACATACCAAAATCTCACTTTTTTAGATACCTCCAGGCTCGGTCTTTTGCGTCTGAACACTTTCCAGGATATCCATGTCCACCGTCTAAAGATCTAGCTCACTCGGTTCTTAATGTGAATCCATTTAATAAAGGGGCTGTGTCCAAAATATATACACTGATTCTGAATAACTGCCCTCCCACATGGGACAAAACTAAAAAAGCATGGGAAGGAGATATCGGCGATTCTATCTCAGAGGAAGCCTGGGAAAACATTGTTTCACGTATACACACCTCTTCTTTCTGTATTAGACATGGATTAATCCAATTTAAGGTAGTACACCGGCTACATTACTCCAACGACAGGCTAGCTAAGATCTTTCCCAGTGTCGCCCCAACCTGTCCCAGGTGTCATTGTTCCCCTGTCTCCCTGGGGCATGTGTTCTGGTCATGTCCGTCATTAAGCAGTTTCTGGGCTTCTGTGTTTCGATCACTCTGCGATATCTGGCAGGATACTATCTCCTAACCCTCAAACAGCTATTTTTGGAACTGTTGACACAGGACTAGGGTTCTCCTCCCTCCACAAAAATGCGGTTGCCTATGCGTCGCTGCCTGCCCGCCGTCTCATACTGCTAAATTGGAAAGGAAAAAATCCCCCTTCTAATATTCACTGGATCAGGGAAGTGATGCTTGGGTTAGACTTGGAAAAATTGAGATATGCAGTGCGCGCTTTAGTTAACAAATACGACAAAACCTGGTCGCTATTTATTACCCATGTTAGAGGCCTTTCCCTGATTCGCTGTGCATGTTTCTTTGACTGTCGCCCTGGGCACTCTGGGGTCCTTAACTATGGACTTGAAGTTGTTACGTACCTTGTCACACTAAGGGTTTAGAAAGCTTGCAATAAGAATAGCATAAACTAAAATGTTTGCTTGGGTTATATGTGTGATGTTTTATTATATCTGGATACTTACTCGTATACTGTCTATTATCGTCATTATTTTTGTTGTATGTGTTTATTTTGGTCTATTCCTATTTTATTTTATTCTTTTTTATTTACTTTACTTATATTTATATATTTTTTATATTTTGTTTTTATCACCATTTATTTGTGTTGTATGTTTGTCTATTCACTGGGGAATACCACCTGGAGGGGGAGGGGGGTGGGATGTGGGGGTTTGCAACTTTTTGTCATACATTTTGGACGTACTGTATCTGTGAAAAACTGAAAAATAAAGTTGTTAAAAAAAAAATAATAATAATGGTTGTTGGTAATATATGAGCTCAGACCCCATTGGCTCACACATAACTCCAACCCTGCTCTGTTACAGTAAAAGTTCTGCCTTCAAAATGTTCCTCAAGTAAAAGTAGAAGTACTCAGATCTAGTACTTGAGTAAAAGTAGAAGTACTCAGATCTTGTACTTGAGTAAAAGTAGAAGTACTCAGGTCTTGTACTTGAGTAAAAGTAGAAGTACTCAGGTCTTGTACTTGAGTAAAAGTAGAAGTACTCAGGTCTTGTACTTGAGTAAAAGTAGAAGTACCAGAGTGTAGGAATACTCTGTTTCAGTAAAAGTCCTGCATTCAAAATGTTCCTCAAGTAAAAGTAGAAAAGTATTCTCATCAAAATATAGTTAAAGTAGCGACAGTAAAAGTAGTCATTGTGCAGATTGGTCCATTTCAGAATAATATATATGATATGTTTTATAATGATTGATCATGAAAGTGTTCTCAAAGCTGGTAAAGGTGCAGCTAGTTTGAATGACTTTGTATACTGCAGGGTAGCTTGTGGATTTACTCCAGGTGGAACTAAAGTCTGATTTAACACTTGATTAGATTTCACATCATTCATCCACATCTGTGAAGTAACTAAAGGGATTAAATACATGTAGTGGAGTAGAAGTACACCATGTACCTCTGAACTGTAGTGGAGGAGAAGTACACCATGTACCTCTGAACTGTAGAGGAGTAGAAGTACACCATCTACCTCTGAACTGTAGTGGAGTAGAAGTACACCATGTACCTCTGAACTGAAGTGGAGTAGAAGTACACCATGTACCTCTGAACTGTAGAGGAGTAGAAGTACACCATGTACCTCTGAACTGTAGAGGAGTAGAAGTACACCATGTACCTCTGAACTGTAGTGGAGTAGAAGTACAACATGTACCTCTGAACTGTAGTGGAGTAGAAGTACACCATGTACCTCTGAACTGTGGTGGAGTAGAAGTACACCATCTACCTCTGAACTGTAGTGGAGTAGAAGTACACCAGGTACCTCTGAACTGTAGTGGAGTAAAAGTACACCATGTACCTCTGAACTGTAGAGGAGTAGAAGTACTCCATGTACCTCTGAACTGTAGTGGAGTAAAAGTACACCATGTACCTCTGAACTGTAGTGCTGTAGAAGTACAACATGTACCTCTGAACTGTAGTGCTGTAAAAGTACACCATGTACCTCTGAACTGTAGAGGAGTAAAAGTACACCATGTACCTCTGAACTGTAGAGGAGTAAAAGTACACCATGTACCTCTGAACTGTAGAGGAGTAAAAGTACACCATCTACCTCTGAACTGTAGAGGAGTAAAAGTACACCATGTACCTCTGAACTGTAGAGAAGTAAAAGTACACCATCTACCTCTGAACTGTAGTGCAGTAAAAGTACACCATTTACCTCTGAACTGTAGAGGAGTAAAAGTACACCATCTACCTCTGAACTGTAGAGGAGTAAAAGTACACCATGTACCTCTGAACTGTAGAGAAGTAAAAGTACACCATCTACCTCTGAACTGTAGTGCAGTAAAAGTACACCATGTACCTCTGAACTGTAGAGGAGTAGAAGTACACCATGTACCTCTGAACTGTAGAGGAGTAGAAGTACACCATCTACCTCTGAACTGTAGAGGAGTAGAAGTACACCATGTACCTCTGAACTGTAGTGGAGTAGAAGTACACCATGTACCTCTGAACTGTAGTGGAGTAGAAGTACTCCATGTACCTCTGAACTGTAGTGGAGTAGAAGTACACCATGTACCTCTGAACTGTAGTGGAGTAGAAGTACACCATGTACCTCTGAACTGTAGTGGAGTAGAAGTACTCCATGTACCTCTGAACTGAGTGGAGTAGAAGTACACCATGTACCTCTGAACTGTAGTGGAGTAGAAGTACACCATGTACCTCTGAACTGTAGTGGAGTAGAAGTACTCCATGTACCTCTGAACTGTAGTGGAGTAGAAGTACTCCATGTACCTCTGAACTGTAGTGCAGTAAAAGTACACCATGTACCTCTGAACTGTAGTGGAGTAAAAGTACACCATGTACCTCTGAACTGTAGAGGAGTAAAAGTACACCATCTACCTCTGAACTGTAGAGGAGTAAAAGTACACCATGCACCTCTGAACTGTAGTGGAGTAGAAGTACACCATGTACCTCTGAACTGTAGAGGAGTAGAAGTACACCATGTACCTCTGAACTCTAGTGGAGTAGAAGTACACCATGTACCTCTGAACTGTAGTGCTGTAGAAGTACAACGTGTACCTCTGAACTGTAGTGCTGTAAAAGTACACCATGTACCTCTGAACTGTAGAGGAGTAAAAGTACACCATGTACCTCTGAACTGTAGAGGAGTAAAAGTACACCATGTACCTCTGAACTGTAGAGGAGTAAAAGTACACCATCTACCTCTGAACTGTAGAGGAGTAAAAGTACACCATGTACCTCTGAACTGTAGAGAAGTAAAAGTACACCATGTACCTCTGAACTGTAGTGCTGTAGAAGTACAACATGTACCTCTGAACTGTAGAGGAGTAAAAGTACACCATGTACCTCTGAACTGTAGAGAAGTAAAAGTACACCATGTACCTCTGAACTGTAGTGCTGTAGAAGTACAACATGTACCTCTGAACTGTAGAGGAGTAAAAGTACACCATGTACCTCTGAACTGTAGAGAAGTAAAAGTACACCATCTACCTCTGAACTGTAGAGGAGTAAAAGTACACCATCTACCTCTGAACTGTAGTGCAGTAAAAGTACACCATTTACCTCTGAACTGTAAAGGAGTAGAAGTACACAGTACAAAGTATAGTACTTGAGTAAAGGTACTTAGTTACTTTACACCTCTGGTATTTACAGACTACTTCAAAGTAATCCTTTAAACTGTTGGATAGCAGATAACTTGTGGAAATGACTTCAAACTGTACTGGAGTAAAAGTACACAGTAGCATGAAATGGAAAGTACAAGTACCTCAAACATTGTACTTAAGTACTTGAGTGAATCTACTTAGTTACTTCCCACCTCTGGTTATAGGATATATAGCATAAAAAGTACACCATTAACCTCTGAACTGTAGTGGAGTAGAAGTACACAGTAGCATAACATACTCAAGTAAAGTACAAGTACCTCTAAATTGTACTTGAGTAAATGTACTTAGTTATCCAGATCATCATGGAGCTTTTTCTCTCCTCTGTTGACAACATGATCTTTATTTGTATTGTTATAAAACACAGATGTTTATTAGTATCACATATTTGTATTTGTTGTCCTACAACAATAAGAGAAGCTCAGCATCACAGTGGAATATTCCAGAAGGTTATTCCCATACTGACCAGAGGGGGAGTAAAGACCCTACGTCATAAACTTCGCGTAGCATGCGTTCTCGTCTCCCATTGGCGGAATGTGACCAGCCTTCAGCAGCCCTCCCCCTTACAGAAAAAGGGGGCGTGGCAGTGGAAAAAACCCCCTTGTGACACAGAAACAGGAAGTGGCTGTATCTCTATTATCATCTCTTTATAAGAGCAGCGGACACGCGGTGGCACATCACACCTTTCTCTTCGTGCAGGTAACACACGGAGCCGCATCACAGTCACAGCAGATCCCTCCGCCACACAGGAACACACACACTCACATCCTCTGCGCCTCGCGACCTTCCTCTCATCCTGCAGGTGTTTCCAGGTAAGGTCACATTCTCTTTGTGTGCTTAATGTGCCCTGAAGCCTCCGCAGCTGATGTGCACCGTGTTTTTAGGCGAAAATAGAGCCGCAGTGCGTGGTTTGCATGCATTTGCAGGTTATGACGCAGTTGCATGAACCTCCGTTTCGATGCCGATCAGCTGTTTAGTGCACCTGATGCTCGCCATTACATAACGGATTACTTTGTGCACACAGACATCCTGCGGTAGGGCATTTCAGAGTGTGTTTGTATGAAGGATTCGCACCTTTATTGGCTGATGTAGTAACGGAGTGTGGTTTTTTTTTTTTTTTTGGGCAGCCACACCCTGCAGGATCTGAGTCATGCAGCTGATTTAGGATCAAATTTGTACCTTGAAGCGTTCAGTAATGACAGACAGGAGGTCGAGTTTTACGCAGAGGAGGGGGTGTTACGCACACATATGTACCCTGCGTCGCTAGTGAAGCCAATAATCTGCAAACCAGTTCCTCAACATGCCCAAATGAAGAGATGCCAGCCTCATACATCTCTTAAGAAAACAGATCCGTTTGCCCTTCAGATCTTTATCTCAGTCTGTAGTTTTCCAGAGATCTGATGAATGATGAGACGCCGCGAGGCCCGCATTTTCGCTTTTTATTTCCTCATCATGTGTGTTGTATGTTGTGTACGGAAGCCCAGAGGAGCCATGGCTCAACATTTCATTTACAGTGATAACAATCGTTAGGTCAACGTGACATGTGTGCCCTTTATGTCGAGATAAGGGCTTTATTTAAGATAATATTGATTCAACGTCAAAATACCTCTTGTTATTTTAGTCAATCCTATAAAAGTGCTTCTATTTGATTCGAGGAAAAAGCAAGGCCAATAACCATCCACCTAAAACCCCATTTAAGGCTCTAATTCAGAATAATGCTCTTTCGTTCTTCAGATAGTCAAAATGTCTGAGTATGGAAGCCCTGAATGGCCATTTCTCAAACTCTTTATTACCTCTCCTGTGCTAATGGATGAGCTAAGTTCATTTTTATTTACATTTAACAGCTGCAATGATTAGATAACCACTATTTAAATAACTGCAAGCTTATTTTAATAATAATTTAAGTTGATATCAGATTTGAATACGGTTAATATTTATCTAATTTCTTTACTCCTGTCACTGCAAACTGAATATAAATACAGATTGTTTTAATGTGATCTGTCTGTAAGGAAGCCTTGAACGGCCTTGTTTAGTTCTTTATATTAACATTTACTTGTGATAAATGAATAAGGCTCATTTAGATTTTCAGATTACAACAGCAAATATTAAATGATGAGATTTCAACAAATATGAAATTAACTGCCAGCTATTTTAAAGGAGACCTATCATGCAAAATGCACTTTTTGATGTCGGTTATACATCGCTATGTGTCCCCGGTGTGTCGGGGAACTCACGCAGCGTCAGAAAATAAAGCCCTTTCTCTTTTCCTTCGTACCCACTTCTTATAAAAACGGGGCTACAACGAGCGGATACAGATTTGCTGCCGATATGACGTATTTTCGGATGGTGGACCCACGAGAGTTGCTATCAGAAACAATGCCTTACGTGTTTTGGACGTAATATGGTCTGTGTTTACATTAGCAAGCATCGCTAACACTCAGAGCTAACCTGTACTGGAGAGCACGTGTGTTTTAAAAAGCAGGAAATAAAAAGGAACTCACCTTGTGATAAACCTGCAAGAGAAAAAGCATTTGAGCTCCATACTGTTTCAGAAATAATCCTTGATGTGGTTTAGAACAGGATGGCGTTTAATCACAGCAGCATTTAACTTTATCTCCGGTAGAATTCCGGGCAGGCATTAGCTCCGCCTCCTCTTTTTATTTTTTCAAGCTAAGGACCCAAAATCTGCGTTTCTCATAACAGCTGGAATAGAGGGGTTTGAGGGATTTCTAAAATGCATGATCTGTTTGTATTTTGAGCAAAACACTTCATAGACATGTTTTTATATATCTGAGACTCATAATATATGCCTTAAGATAGCATGATAGGTGCACTATCATTATTTAACCACCTCGGGGTGTTTCTTCTCTACGATGGGAAACTAAATATACTTTATTTTAGACTATTTATTCCTGCATTTAGGGAAACTGATTAATGGATTCATTTAGAAAACAATGAGTGATTAATAGAGAATGACAGTCAGTGATAAACTAATAAGAAAAGAACGAACGAAGGACCGGACGAAAGAAGGAAAAGAAGAACGAAGGACCGGACGAAAGAAAGAAAGAAAGAACGAAGGACCGGACGAAAGAAAGAAAAGAAGAACGAAGGACCGGACGAAAGAAAGAAAGAAAGAACGAAGGACCGGACGCAAGAAAGAACGAACGAACAAAGGACCGGACGAAAGAAAGACCGAAAGAACGGACGAAGGACCGGACGAAAGAAAGAACGAACGAACGACCGAAGGATCGGACGAAAGAAAGAACGAAAGAACGGACGAAGGACCGGACGAAAGAAAGAACGAACGAACGACCGAAGGATCGGACGAAAGAAAGAACGAACGAACGACCGAAGGATCGGACGAAAGAAAGAACGAAGGACCGGACGGACGAACGAACGAACGAAGGACCGGACGAAAGAAAGACCGAACGAACAAAGGACCGGACGAAAGAAAGACCGAAAGAACGGACGAAAGAAAGACCGAAAGAACGGACCCGGACGAATCGAACGAACGAGAATCGGACGAAAGAAAGAACGAACGAACGACCGAAGGATCGGACGAAAGAAAGAACGAAGGACCGGACGGACGAACGAACGAACGAAGGACCGGACCGAAAGAAAGAACGAACGAACGAACGAACGAACGAAGGACCGGACGAAAGAAAGATTACTAAATGAACTGCCAGCTATTTGAATAATTATTGAATCAGCTGGAACTTGCGTTACTTCTCTACGACGGGAAACTAAATATACTTATTATTTTATATAAAGCGTCTCTGAGCATTAGGAAAAGAGCTATCAAAGTCCTGTGTACTAGAAGTAGAAGTACTCAGATCTAGTACTTGAGTAAAAGTACTCAGATCTTGTACTTGAGTCAAAGTAGAAGTACTCAGATCTAGTACTTGAGTCAAAGTAGAAGTACTCAGATCTAGTACTTGAGTCAAAGTAGAAGTACTCAGATCTAGTACTTGAGTAAAAGTAGAAGTACTCAGATCTAGTACTTGAGTCAAAGTAGAAGTACTCAGATCTTGTTCTTGAGTAAAAGTAGAAGTACTCAGATCTAGTACTTGAGTCAAAGTAGAAGTACTCAGATCTTGTTCTTGAGTAAAAGTAGAAGTACTCAGATCTAGTACTTGAGTAAGAGTAGAAGTACTCAGATCTAGTACTTGAGTCAAAGTAGAAGTACTCAGATCTAGTACTTGAGTCAAAGTAGAAGTACTCAGATCTAGTACTTGAGTCAAAGTAGAAGTACTCAGATCTAGTACTTGAGTCAAAGTAGAAGTACTCGGATCTAGTACTTGAGTAAAAGTAGAAGTACTCGGATCTAGTACTTGAGTAAAAGTACTCGGATCTAGTACTTGAGTAAAAGTACTCGGATCTAGTACTTGAGTAAAAGTACTCAGATCTAGTACTTGAGTAAAAGTAGAAGTACTCGGATCTAGTACTTGAGTAAAAGTAGAAGTACTCGGATCTAGGACTTGAGTAAAAGTAGAAGTACTCGGGTCTAGTACTTGAGTCAAAGTAGAAGTACTCAGATCTTGTACTTGAGTAAAAGTACTCAGATCTAGTACTTGAGTCAAAGTAGAAGTACTCAGATCTTGTATTTTAGTAAAAGTAGAAGTACTCGGATCTTGTACTTGAGTAAGAGTAGAAGTACTCAGATCTTGTACTTGAGTAAAAGTAGAAGTACTCGGGTCTAGTACTTGAGTCAAAGTAGAAGTACTCAGATCTTGTATTTTAGTAAAAGTAGAAGTACTCAGATCTTGTACTTGAGTCAAAGTAGAAGTACTCAGATCTTGTACTTGAGTAAAAGTAGAAGTACTCAGATCTTGTACTTGAGTAAAAGTAGAAGTACTCAGATCTAGTACTTGAGTAAAAGTAGAAGTACTCAGATCTTGTACTTGAGTCAAAGTAGAAGTACTCAGATCTTGTATTTGAGTAAAAGTAGAAGTACTCAGATCTAGTACTTGAGTAAAAGTAGAAGTACTCAGATCTTGTACTTGAGTAAAAGTAGAAGTACTCAGATCTTGTACTTGAGTAAAAGTAGAAGTACTCAGATCTAGTACTTGAGTAAAAGTAGAAGTACTCAGATCTTGTACTTGAGTAAAAGTAGAAGTACTCAGATCTTGTACTTGAGTAAAAGTAGAAGTACTCAGATCTTGTACTTGAGTAAAAGTAGAAGTACTCAGATCTTGTACTTGAGTAAAAGTAGAAGTACTCAGATCTTGTACTTGAGTAAAAGTAGAAGTACTCAGATCTAGTACTTGAGTAAAAGTAGAAGTACTCGGATAGATGGATACTTTATTTGGGAAATTCCTTCGTTACAGAAGCATCAGTGTGTTCAGACATTAAAATAAAATGCTTTAAATACTTTAAAAAGTGGGAAAAATAATTTACAATTAAAAATATTATATCAAATATAAACAAAAATATTCTAGATAATTAAAATAAAAGTCAAAAACACTAAAGGACTTTTATAAGAAAGGAGAAACTCAAGGCTGGGCGGTACGACAAAAAAACTCATATCCGATATTTATTAATTGATTGGAAATGTATTATGTTTTGGCCCCTGATCACCGGGGCCCTCGTGAGTCTGATGAAGGAATCAGAAAGCATGAAACAGCTTTAACATGTAAACCATGTTACTGTGCTAACTTTGCGTACCACACAACAACAACAACAACAACCATTGTTGGGTTAGTTACTCAAAGAAAGTGATGCATTACACCCGACTAGCTCCTTTTTGGGGAGTGTAGCGCGAGAGAAAAGGGACGTTAGATTTATTTTTCTATCATCCAGAGTAAACTCTGAACTGTAGTGGAGTAGAAGTACACCATGTACCTCTGAACTGTAGAGGAGTAGAAGTACTCCATGTACCTCTGACCTGTAGTGGAGTAAAAGTACAAAGTAGCAAAACATTGAAATACTTAAGTAAAGTTAAAAGTATGTCAACATTTTACCCAAGTATAGTACTTGAGTTTATGAACCTGGTTACTTTACACCCCTGGCTATAAAGATAGAAAGACTAAGCTTCGCACAGAGGCATGAAAATACATTTTCAAAATGCTCAACAGTGCTGCCAAAATTATAAACTGACTGCTCCACAATTCAAATAAATGCTTTTATATATTTCTATTAGATGTGACTCTTTAGCGTTTCTGTTATTATTGCCGCTGCTGCTTTAGTTGATCTGCTAACATCCTCTGTTATTCCTCATTTTAAAGCCGATATTCCGTGGGGTGGGGGGGTCGGGGCCTCGGATCCTTGTCACCTTTTTCATACCTGATGAGTTTGCATCCCTGACTACAGTTGCTTTAGCGTGTAGAAGCTAGTAAGCCTACTATTTGATTTGTTTTAGATAGGCACAACATGTTTCATATGCAGACCTTATTTTCCTGTTCCATGTTCAAATGAACCATTTTCAGTGGTTCCGCTGAGAAAGAGTCATTTTTTTCGGTCATGGAAAATGAGGTAAAGATCATGGAAAAGTCATTGAAAGTCATTGGTGAAAAGTGTATGAACCCTGGAAATAAGGAACTAAAGCTGCATGAAGAAACATAATACTAAAAAAAGAGAATTATAGGCAATAAAATGAAATAGTCTAAATCAGTGTTTCCGCCAGGCCAGGGCTGAGAGGGCGTCCAGCCCGAGGGTGGGGGGGTGCTTGAATTTTGAATTGAGCCGTCCCTTATAGATACTCTCTCTTTACGTTAGTGAGCCGGATCATTTGGCTCAGCTCTCTAATGGCGCATTTCCACTGCAGGGCCTCGCTCGGCTTAGTACGGTATGGCTAGGCCTCGTTAGGCCTTGGTAGGCCTTGGTAGGCCTGGCTCACTTTATGCTCATTTCCATTACGGTTTAGTAGCTGGGGCAGTAACTATAGTAACGCAGTGCAGTGTTTCCCCTAGGTTTACTGCTCTGGGGGGTGCTGCCTGAGCGGGGGGGCGGGGGGGGGATGGCATTGGGATATATATTTTTTAAATCCTCTGGAGCAGAGAGGAGCTGTGGATTATTGATTAACGCATCAGTGTTTCTACGGGTCAAAAACACCAAACTCACAACTTCTAATGAAAGCGTTTAGTTTATTTAATAGAAGAGCACATGTTCAATGTGAAAAGTGACAGTAGATAGAGATCAGTTGCAATTCGCTGCGAGGCTCCGGTGCTCGCAGTTCACGCGCGTGCTCCACTAGCACCCCCCCCCCCCCCCCCCCCGCTCATTGCGTTCAAATCGCGCACGTTCCGTGTTGTCCTGTGGCAGGCACCGCCGATGTCGGGGAAACTATCTTAAATACTCAGAAAAGAGTCCCACCAGACTCCTTTGCCCCTCCAACAGAGGGAGGTCCTTTTTCCTTTTTCCTTTTCGTCATTTCAAGTGATAAAAACTCTCGATCTTCTCTCAAATTATTAATATTTTTGGACGGCAAGCCGCCCCCCTGGGGGAAACGCTGGTCTAAATATCTTGTGTTTTGTCCCCTCTCTCCTGCAGCTAATAAATATATAAAATAAATAAAAATACTGTGTTCGACCAAAACAGTTTTCTGATCAACGTTGTATTTTCTTTTTAATAGTTGAATCTGTTGGAAGTCGTCTAAATGTTTCTCTGACTCTAAATCTCCCGTGTTTTGTCCCCTCTCTCCTGCAGCTGATAGTTTGAGCCTCAGTCGATCATGATCCTGCTGACTCCCTCCTCCGGTACGTTCTCCTCATAATCTGGATTACTGATTACTGATCATTATGTTTAAAGCCTCGGTCACTCGGGGACACGAGAGCCAGACGATCATTACTGTGACCGGGCAGATTACACATGCAATTCAGAGTTAAAACACTATGCATTATGTGCAGGTATGCATCGTTTAATGTCAAATAAGTGGTTTATTTTTACCGTACACATGTGTTAAAATGTACTTATATTGGGTTGTTTATTATAACTGAATGTTTTTATTGTTGATTTGTATATTTTGAGTTAATCTCCAGATTCAAACGGTGTAAGAATGACTTGTATGTCTTTTTTTGTATGCAATATCCCCTGATTTGAAAGCGTATACATCTTAGTTTAAACTGTTTATTTCCACCTCAGTTGATCCTGTTTGCCCTTGTTTAGTCTCGTTAGTCGTTACCAGGTAACATTGCACAGCGCTGCATAATAACAAGGGCTTTCCCACAATGCATTGCAGCCATTAGGCAGCCTGCCAGAAGCTGCTTGAAATCTGACTCTTTTGTCCGAGACAGAGTGCAGACTTTTCTCTCAGCGTCACATTCTTTTTTAGATAGAAACTTTGCAGTATTTGAAGACAAAGTGTCAGCGTGCTCTCTGCAGTATCTGCGCTGTGGGAGAGTAGAGAGCATGCTCTGAACAAGTGTTGGTTGTTTTTGGCTTTCTGCTGTGTCTCATCCGCTGTTTTCTTTCAGATGTCTTGAACTCGCCTGGCTTTGGAATCACAGGAAGTTCAGGGTGAAAACACTTGAAGGGTTGCTATGTAACTGCAAAATTTATAAAAAGAAAAATCATTTATCTGTGCATTCTGTCTTGGGGCAGCACTATGACTCGAGAGAAAGTAGTGCACTCCCCGTGGAACAGCTGTTAGACTTTGTGCATCTTTTTGACTAAAGTAAAGATCTCATTAGCTTTCATACTGCTTATTGATCTCCAAAACAACCACATATACCAAGTTTAAAGAGTCCCTATTCTGCTTTTTTATGGTGTTACCCTTCCCTTTAGAGTGTACTGATATACACCTGAACATCAGCAGGAGAGGACTCTTTAAAGTAGAGACACTACATACTGATATACACCTGAACATCAGCAGGAGAGGACTCTTTAAAGTAGAGACACTACATACTGATATACACCTGAACATCAGCAGGAGAGGACTCTTTAAAGTAGAGACACTACATACTGATATACACCTGAACATCAGCAGGAGAGGACTCTTTAAAGTAGAGACACTACATACTGATATACACCTGAACATCAGTAGGAGAGGACTCTTTAAAGTAGAGGACAGGGACTCTTTAAAGCAAATGCACTTAATAATTAATCCCAATTGGAGAGTTAACCCCTTGCAGTTTAGTGTTTATAGCAGATTACAGCAGGATGTTTATTAACGCAGGGCTGCAGTGGATTCAATAGATTATTATTCGTATTATTATTAATTGATTAACGAGGTGTGATCAGCTGACCTTCGCTCCGGTTCGTTTCTCGCAGTAGTTCCAGCTCTGTGTTTTTTTGTTTAGTCCCCTCTATGTACCCAAAACCAGTATCTGTGTGTGTGTGTTTCACTCCCAGTAAGATTTCGCTAAGCGCTAAAAACGTCCCGTTCACCGTCCGAAAACTGTATCCTTTTTGGTGTCTTCAACTCTGCAAATATCATCTCTTGATTTTAGGGCTGCACAGTTATTCAAATATTAATATCCATCACGATTTCGCAGCGATTTTGACGTCTAAAATGCGTGCTCCGGTCGTACATGTATATAAAGTAATAAACAGACGGTCAAAATGAAATGTGATGGAGGTGAACTTTGAACTAAAGAACTGTTTTTATGCAGGATTTTAAAGCATTGTTTTTAAAGCAATTACAAATAATCGTGATTATTATTTTGGCCATAATCGTGCAGCCCTAACTGACACTGAAGTGTAATGCATGCTGAGTAAAGCTACACAACTGTATAAAACTGTTTATTGCATAGACATGTCTAAGTGATAATGAGACACTCTGTCATTTTGCATGCTGTGACTGCGAATGAACGAATACAGTAACGTAAAAAAAATGCATTTTAGTGATCTGAAAGTGGATGAATCGTAAAGGTCGGTCTGCGTCCAAAAAACAAAGTCTTGGTAAGTGATGCTTCTTTTAATTTGAAAAGGAGAATCTGATGTAAAGTAATATGTTGATTTAAATGCAAAGAGGAGAAGAAATAAAGCTACAACATCCCGCAGCATGGAGACAAATACTATATGACTGCATTGAGATAATGTTATGTGACTCAAACTGGGATTTTCCCATTCGGACCCTTTTATCGAGAGGTCAGCTGGTATGGTATCGGGTCATTTAGCCGTTAGCGTTAGAGTTTTTTGTTTTGCCCCGACGCCGTCTAACTGCTGCTCTTTTCTCAGGTTTCTTTCAGTGCACAAACAAGATCTTCCTGACGGACGAGGCGACAGGACAGCAGATCAAGGAGTTCGCTCGTAAAAATGCAGCGAACGCTCTGTCGATATCCAACATGGTGATGGGCATGGCGTCCATCCTGAGCAGCCTGCAGGGGTGAGAACACGCTCCATTCACTCTTTATTAATATCTGAAGCATCATTCAGGCTCCGCTGCAGGATCTAAAGCTTGGTCGTAATCATTCAAAATCTCCCTTTTCAGTAAAAACACAAACAGACAAAACCATAGCAAAGATTTTATAAAGGATTTGGTTCGTGTCATTAAAGCACATTGAGAATGAGCTTGTCACTATGTTTCTTGGGTTGTGCAACCATTAGCCAATCAGCAACCAAGGTGACAAACCTAAAATATAGGGGATAGTATTTCAGGATCTGGCTAGAGTTTAAAGACCATTTTAGTAATCATGTTGACTTTGAGGGGAAAGCAGATGCGCAAAACACATTTGAACACATTTAGAAACCACTACTTTCCATTTAAAGACAAAATATGGACTGAAAAATGAAGTTTGTGCTCATATTGTCCCCTAAGGGCCACCATACTTACTAAAATGAGGCCTTTAAAAACCCTCCACTGATCCTCAACTGATATAAAATGATTGCATGGCTTTGTTTGTTTTTATTTGAACGATAATGATTACGACCAAACGATGTGTTTTTTTTCAACCAGTGTTGTTGTGTTTGCCCCTCAGGGCCTGCGTACAGTAAGTAATGCTAAATGATGGCAGACGAGCTGCACTAAGCTTCGTTAGAGACACTCAGGCAAGTGCTTAAAACTGAAACGTGTCCAGAAACACCTGGAGATGATCGCTCTCTATTCACCTGATGCTCCCCGGCTCTGTGGAGCTTCTACGTCACCGTTTAATGTGTCGGTTCTTCCTGTTACAGCGTCAATGCTATTACTTTAGCATAGCGTCGCTAGCTTTATCTACCTTCACTTACCAAATAAACAGTTTTTAAGCTTTTAGATGAACTTTTATTAAGTTATCTTTTCAGGCAAGAACAAACCATATATGTGATTATTTTTATCTAAATAAATGTATATTTGAGGTATCACGTTGATGTTTGGAGCTGTGAGGAGCTAGCTAGATAGCAGCCTAAAAAATGCTTAAAAAAATACTTAATGTTTTAATAATGACTCTGTCTGAAAGTAGACACTTTAAGGCTAACCATAAGGGGTTAAAAAATAACTCCTCTTTAAATAATGACAGCCACCAATTTGGCTATAGCTAGCTATAAAGCTAACATTCGCTGGCTAGCCTGTTAGCTAGAGAGCTAACATTCGCTAGCTAGCTTGTTAGCGCAGTGTATCTGTGAATGATCTCTAATTAAACTCATTGTTCACTAAACTGCTAGCGCTAAACCGGAAGAGCTAACACATTAGCGTTTGAACAGGAAGTTGGGGAAAGGGGCGGGGCTTCATGAGGTGAATAGAGACAGATACTGTCTCAGCAACGGTTTCACATTTTACCCTCATATCATGTTTTACTGCAGGAGAGACTGTTGTATCTTCTTGCTCCTCATCCTGTTGATTTCACACATTCTCTGCAGAGTTTCATGTCTTTCTATTTCTTCAGTTTAGTTTCTGGTGCATCGCTGAAATGTGGCTTTAGCTACGGTGCATAGATACCCCTTTTAATATCTGCTCAGCTTTCCACTTTAATAACAATACTGCACATATTTTATTATTTGTCAGATCATAAGTTTATCTGTAATTCATGTAAATATTTCTCTATATTAGAATTTTTTTTATCGTTTTTTCTTCTATAAATGTTGTCATTTTTCTTTCCTGTGATCTGTTTCTGCATCACACACACACCAAGGCAAACTACTAACATCTGTTAAACTACTTGGTCAAACCTTCTCTTTCTCTAGTGTTTAGAGAACTACAAAGAGATACAATAGAGAGGCGAAGTCCCGCCCTTCTACTTCCGACCCATTGGACCTTATTTCGGAAAAATTATGTATTGAAGTCAATGGGGAGAGAAAGATTATCTTTGGATCCCGTTTGAATTGTGCCACGAATTACACATGTTTGTCAATCTTAAAACATAATTTCCATGTCAAAAAAGTCACAGTTTGTCGTAAAACTGTTGAAATATAAGACTATGAAAAATACGCAACTAGAAAGACTACAAATCCCAGAGTCCCGGTCCCGCATGCTGGCTCTTAGGGAACCGACTAACTCCCCTTGTGTGTGTACAGCTCTCCACGTGCCCAGACTTGGAGTGATTTTCACCTCTTTTAATACTTTCCGCCTCATTCTGACAGAAAGAAGTGAAACGTGCCAACGTGACGGCCGTCTGGGTGTGTGGTTCGAGACGGGAGATGTAGTTCATTCAGCGGTTTCACACAAACAAAGTGTTACTTCACAGTTTTACGACACATTTTTATTTTTTTGACTTCAAAATGATCTTTTAAATTGACAAACATCATCTGTGTAATTCGTGGCACAATTCAAACGGGATCCAAAGATAATCTTTCCGAAATAAGGTCCCATGGAGCTCCCCCGGAAAGGGAGGGACTTCGCTTCTCTATAGAACTACAAAAAGATACATTTAATTGTTGTAGTTCTCTTGTATCTTTTTGTAGTTCTCTTGTATCTTTTTGTAGTTCTCTTGTATCTTTTTGTAGTTCTATTGTATCTTTTTGTAGTTCTGTAGTTCTATTGTATCTTTTTGTAGTTCTATTGTATCTTTTTGTAGTTCTCTTGTATCTTTTTGTAGTTCTATAGTATCTTTTTGTAGTTCTCTTGTATCTTTTTGTAGTTCTCTTGTATCTTTTTGTAGTTCTCTTGTATCTTTTTGTAGTTCTATAGTATCTTTTTGTAGTTCTATAGTATCTTTTTGTAGTTCTCTTGTATCTTTTTGTAGTTCTATAGTATCTTTTTGTAGTTCTCTTGTATCTTTTTGTAGTTCTATTGTATCTTTTTGTAGTTCTATTGTATCTTTTTGTAGTTCTGTAGTTCTATTGTATCTTTTTGTAGTTCTCTTGTATCTTTTTGTAGTTCTCTTGTATCTTTTTGTAGTTCTCTTGTTACTTTTTGTAGTTCTCTTGTATCTTTTTGTAGTTCTCTTGTATCTTTTTGTAGTTCTCTTGTTACTTTTTGTAGTTCTCTTGTATCTTTTTGTAGTTCTCTTGTATCTTTTTGTAGTTCTCTTGTATCTTTTTGTAGTTCTCTTGTATCTTTTTGTAGTTCTATAGTATCTTTTTGTAGTTCTCTTGTATCTTTTTGTAGTTCTCTTGTATCTTTTTGTAGTTCTCTTGTATCTTTAGCAGTTCTCTTGTATCTTTAGCTACCTCTTATCTGCACAGCTTTCCACTTTAATAACGGAACTACACACATGTTGTTATTCAGAGCAGCTTGTTGTTAAATACGTTACGTCGTTTCTTCGTGAAAATATTTCTCCATATTTCCATCTTTTATAGTTTTTTCTTTTTTCTTTATATATATTTTTTTTTTTGGTAATTTTTCTTACCTTTTTAAAACTTGGTAATAAACCTGATTCCTCTTTCTTTCTCTACTTTGTTGTCTGTTGCACAACATACTTTATATCTGTATTTCATGTAAATACAGATATAAATGTTTATTTTTTGGTCATTTCTCTTACCTTTTTTTTTTTAAATGTATGTTTCTGCACCAAGACCAACTCCTCGTATGTAATGAACCTGATGTCTCTTTCTCTAGTTTCTGTTTCATTGCTCAAACGTCCCTCTCTTTGTCGTGCATCTATCTCACGTCTCACACATTTTGAGTCATTTTTCGTACCTTTTTTTTTTATGTTTCTGCTCCAAACACACCAAGACACACTCCTCGTCTCTGTTAAACTACTTGGTAATAAACCTCTTGTCTGTTGCATTGCTCAAACGTCCCTCTCTTTGTTGTCCGATATTTCGTCTATCATTTTTCGTTACCTTTTCATGTTTGCACCACACACACCTCACCTAAGGACTGCAGATGGAAATGAGCTATTGGCTCAAATCTGGCTTCATTAATCTCTTCTCTTCTCTGACATTAATGCATGGTCCTTGTTGAAATAAATACATCATATTAACCAAGTCAAACTCCTCATGTGTTAGCTAGTCGGTAATAAACCTGTTTCTGTTCTGTTGCTCAAACGTCCCTCTCTTTGTTGTGCATCTGTCTCACGTCTCCCCCTTTTTGGCTCATTTCTCTTACCTTTTTATGTTTCTGCTAAATAAACACCGGGCCAACTCCTCCTATCTGTTAAACTAGTCGGTGAAAAGCCCGTTTCTGGTCTGTTGCTCAAACGTCCCTCTCTTTGGGTCATTTCTCTTACCTTTTTTTACGTTTCTGCACCACACACCATTGGGTCATTTTTCTTACTTTTTATATATATATAAAAAGTATCTCTGTTAAACTAGTCAGTAAAAAGCCTGTTTCTGGTCCCATGCATTGCTCAAACATCTGTCTTTGTTGTGCATGACTCCAATATGTCGTCTGTCACGTCTTTTCTTACCCTGTTTTTATGTTTCTGCACCAAACACACCAGGCCAAACTCCTCCCATCTGTTAAACTACTCGGTAAAAAGCCTGTTTCTGCTCTGTTGCATTGCTCCAACGTGCCTCTCTGTGTTTTCTGAGTCTCACGTCTGCCCCTGTCTCTGGTGTTGTGTTCAGGCACCATCACGCCGCCTGTTGGCTCGTTCTGATTGGCTACCTGCTGGACCTGGCCGACGGAGCCGTTGCCAGGCGGCTGGGAGCCTGCTCTGCTCTGGGTGAGTGGGGAGGGGGGAGGAGAAAAAGAGAGACGGGGGAGGGAACGGAAAAGGAGGAGGAAAAAGGGACGGGGAGGGAAATGGGACGGGGGAGGGTTGGATGAGGGAGGGAAACGGGGGACAAGGCTTTTATTGTCATGTGTACAGAGCTACAGTTTAGATATATCAATGAACATCTGAGGTCACAGGCTCCTCCTCCAACAGAGCAGCACAGATACAAGAGTGCAAGTAAATACAAATACAATAGACTAGAAATAGTGCAGAATAGTCTGTATATAAATATATATATGGGTTGCAAACGGATGAATGTTAAGGATGTTAAGGATTCTTTCCAAAGTTCAGGTGTTTAATAGGCAACAGGGAAGGAAACGGATCGGGGAGGAAACAGGGAAGGAAACAGGGATCGGGCAGGAAACAGGGAAGGAAACAGGGATCGGGGAGGAAACAGAAGGAAACAGGGATCGGGGAGGAAACAGGGAAGGAAACAGGGATCGGGGAGGAAACAGAGAAGGAAACAGGGAAGGAAACAGGGATCGGGGAGGAAACAGAAGGAAACAGGGATCGGGGAGGAAACGGGGAACGAAAAGGGGAGGAAACAGGGAGGGAAAAAGGGAGGAAACAGGGATCGGGAGGAAACAGGGAAGGAAACAGGGATCGGGAAGGAAACAGAGGAGGAAACAGGGAAGGAAATAGAGATCGGGGAGGAAACAGGGAAGGAAATAGGGATCGGGGAGGAAACAGAAGGAAACAGGGATCGGGGAGGAAACAGGGAAGGAAATAGGGATCGGGGAGGAAACAGAAGGAAACAGGGAAGAAAACCGGGATCGGGGAGGAAACAGGAAGGAAAAGGGAACAAAAAGGGAAGGAAACAGGGATCGGGGAGGAAACAGGGAACGAAAAGGGGAGGAAACAGGGATCGGGGAGGAAACGGGGAACGAAAAGGGGAGGAAACAGAGAAAGAGAAGGAAAAAGGGATATGGGGAGGAAACAGAGAAGGAAAAAGGGGATGAGTCAAGGCTTGTATTGTCATGTGTACACACTAACAGCTACAGAGCAGATATATCAATGAAACGCTGAGAGAATTAGAGCAGAGTTAAAAATAGAAGCTGTGGCATCGATGGGAGCTTTTCTAAATCCTGTTAGTCAGAATTCAATCTGTCACTAAGTCTGGTTCATATCTAAAGACTCTGTTACGTCTAGGGGACAGACACCACTGGGAGTCAGAATTCAATCTGTCACTAAGTCTGGTTCATATCTAAAGACTCTGTTACGTCTAGGGGACAGACACCACTGGGAGTCAGAATTCAATCCGTCACTAAGTCTGGTTCATATCTAAAGACTCTGTTACGTCTAGGGGACAGACACCACTGGGAGTCAGAATTCAATCCGTCACTAAGTCTGGTTCATATCTAAAGACTCTGTTACGTCTAGGGGACAGACACCACTGGGAGTCAGAATACAATCCGTCACTAATGGCGCGTTTCCACTACAGCGCGGAGCCCGGCCTCGCTCGGCCTCGTTAGGCCTTGTTAGGACCAGCTCACTTGATGGCGCGTTTCCATTACAGTTTAGGAACTGGGGCAGTAACTATAGTAACGCAGTGTAGGCGGAGCGATCAGCTTTTTGGTGGGCGGAGTCACGCTGCTTAAAACTGCCGTGACCCATCTTCAATGCGAACATAAATGTAAGGATAAAATAGACTTATTTGTTAGAAGTGAGCTTTAGAACAGATAGGGACACAACGCTTTCAAGCAAATAACAGAGCGTTAGAAAAAACGTACCATGCAGAGACTCCAGTAACGCCGTTGCAGAGTCCAGGCCTCCATCCCTCCCAACGCTAGCCGGTCTATGGCCGTAAATGGTGTCCATTAGCTCAAACCACTTCCAGTTTTTCCTACTGGCACCACTCGTGTTGTTATTATCTTTGACCAAGCGATATTCACTCTTCATCTTTTTGAGTTTTTCCCTACACTGCACGACAGTCCTCGAGTAGCCGCTTGTGGACATCTGTGTAGAGACCTCCTGAAATACTTTAATATTGCGAGTTGTCCCGTCGAGCTCCCGCTGGATCTTATCATCTGCAATGTAATGTAGGAACGTCGTCACTTCCTCGACCAACCACGGCGTGCTTTTCTTTGCCATTTTAGCTCCTCTGTTGACAAAAATGCTGTTTATAAAAATGCTGCAAGCTTCGCTATATATATATGCGACGCCAGGGATTATCTCGCGCGCCGATTGTGACGATTCTCTCTGACCAATCAGCAGTCGAGAGTGTTGACGTCACAACTCAGCCTGGTTGTTCCTGGCCCTAGAACCACGATTTTATGAGGCCAGAAAAGCTGTGAATTAGGACCCGCCGGCCGGTACTAGGCCAAGTGGAAACGCAACCAAAGTCGGGCCGCTGACGTCACAGCCCTTAAACCGGGCTCCGCGCTGTAGTGGAAACGCGCCATAAGTCTGGTTCATATCTAAAGACTCTGTCACATCTAGGGGACAGACACCACTGGGAGTCAGAGTGAACGTTAGCTGACACGTTTATTCCTTTGAAAACAAAGGAGTCAAGGCTTTTATTGTCATGTGTGCAGAGCTACAGCGTAGATATATCAATGCACATCTGAGGCTCCTCCCACTCAACAACACAGATCAATCAGTGCAAGTTCACACAGATCACATGGAATAGAAACAGATGGATGTTCTGTCAAAGAGTCAGGTGTTTCACAGTCGACAGGAAACAGGGATCGGGGGATAATAATAATAATTTATTCTATTTCGAGGCGCCTTTCAATTCATCAAATGTTCTCAGGAAAGCTTTAAGACGGGACAAAAGAGACCATCAGACACTGCCCTCCCCTCTTCAACCCGGCCTACAACGTGTGATTGTTGTTTCATCGCTCAGTTTTAATTTGACTTGAACTGTATTTATTTGTTGTTCTTGTAAAGAGACTTTGAGCACCTGTAAAAGCGCTTGCAAAATAAATATATTATTATTATTATTATTATTATTATTATTATTATTAAAAGGACTGTAACAGGAGACATGGAGGGAAATAGTGAAGGAAACAGGGATCTGGGGAGGAAACAGAGAAGGAAACAGGGATCTGGGGAGGAAACAGGGAAGGAAACAGGGAAGGAAACAGGGAAGGAAACAGGGAAGGAAACAGGGATCTGGGGAGGTAACAGAAGGAAACAGGGATCTGGGGAGGAAACAAGGAAGGAAACAGGGATCTGGGGAGGAAACAAGGAAGGAAACAGGGATCTGGGGAGGAAACAAGGAAGGAAACCGGGATCTGGGGAGGAAACAGGGAAGGAAACAGAGAAGGAAACCGGGATCTGGGAAGGAAACAGGGAAGGAAACAGAGAAGGAAACAGGGATCTGGGGAGGAAACAGGGAAGGAAACAGTGAAGGGATCTGGGGAGGAAACAGAGAAGGAAACAGGGATCTGGGGAGGAAACAGGGAAGGAAACAGGGATCTGGGGAGGAAACAAGGAAGGAAACAGGGATCTGGGGAGGAAACAAGGAAGGAAACCGGGATCTGGGGAGGAAACAGGGAAGGAAACAGAGAAGGAAACCGGGATCTGGGAAGGAAACAGGGAAGGAAACAGAGAAGGAAACAGGGATCTGGGGAGGAAACAGGGAAGGAACGAGAGAAGGGATCTGGGGAGGAAACAGGGAAGGAAACAGAAGAGGCTTCTCATTTATCTAATTTCCCCTCCTCGACTCCCCTCCTCGACTCCTACCTCGTGTCTTAGTCCCGCCCACAGGAGATGCGAGCGGAGGACTCGAGGAGGGGAGCAGCCCTCTGTCTGATGGACAGATGTGTTCATGACAACTTATATATTTACTTTAAATCATTCACAGTGCTGTATAATGAGACAATAACAGGCTACAGATGCGGACACACACACACATTACATTACTTGTTAGACGCTTTTATCCAAAGCGACTTACATACTCAATACCGAGGACAATCCCCACAGGAGCACTTTGGGGTGAAGTGTCTCAGGGACACAACGACATGCTGACTGCAGTGGGGTTTGAACCTGTGACCCCCTGATCCGAACACCAAGGCTCTATCCACTGCGCCACACGCCTCCACACACAAATATATTTATATAAATATATACAATTTAAAGTATGAGAGCACTCTCATAATAACGTAACAATCAGAGACTGGATATATCCCCCCCCCCCCTCCCCCCCTCTCCCCCTCTGGTCGCTGAAATGGGGAATTGAAATTACGGGCCAAAAGTTGTATTTACAAGTATTAAAAGTAAGCAGAGGACACCAAACCAGCTGAGACCAGTCTGTCCACCGCATCTACGCACTGTACTACACACTGTACCACACACACACCTACACACTGTACTACACACTGTACCACACACACACCTACACACTGTACCACACACACTGTACCACACACACACACCTACACACTGTACCACACACACACCTACACACTGTACCACACACACCTACACACTGTACTACACACTGTACCACACACACACCTACACACTGTACCACACACACTGTACCACACACACACACACCTACACACTGTACCACACACACACCTACACACTGTACCACACACACACTGTACCACACACACCTACACACTGTACCACACACACCTACACACTGTACCACACACACCTACACACTGTACCACACACACACCTACACACTGTACCACACACCCTACACACTGTACTACACACTGTACCACACACACACCTACA
>CM062267.1:1286470-1353970 GCA_031216635.1 Dissostichus eleginoides | reverse complement strand
GGTTCAGCTGCTCATTGCTTATATTTGGGGGATAAAAGTGCAAGAAATGTAGATTTATTAAAGTCCAGGGTCTTCAAATGTCTTGTTTTGCACAAACCCCAAAGTCCAAGTTTGTTATATTTACTTTAATATTATTATTCAAATCAGACGGTTGTTTTATTTGGAGCACGGGGTGCAGTAATGGTTACTCTCATCATGTGTTCAGCTGCTTATATTACTGATATTTGGGTTTAAAACGGCAAGAAATGTAAGATACAAGATTTCAAGGCTTTATTGTCACAGCAGCTACAGTGGAGATATGTCAATGAAAAACGTCAGACTCCTCCAACAGAGCAACATGAATATCTATAGGACTTAAAACAGATCAAATAGTGCAAGAGAATGTCAATGGGCTTCAAATGTCTTGTTTTGCACAATCAAGTGTCTCAGAGTCCAAGTTTGTTATATTCACTTTAATATAAAAGCAAGAAATCTACAGATTTGTTTGAAAACGGCTTTTTCTGAGATTTCTGCATTAAAAAGATCTGCTTTTAATCAATTTAAAAAAAACTTTTCTATCAATATCAGATCTTCTGGAGCCAATTGAGATCCAGTACAGATGAATAAAGAATAAAAAAAACACATTTACTCCGACTTCATTTGACCTTTTCTGTAAAATATACACGCCACCCTTAAATTATTATTCCAATCAGACGGTTGTTTTATTTTAAAATAAGTCGGAAGAAGATATTTATTCAACAACAAACAAATAGGTCCAATAACTCCCTCACTGGAAGCTTCCTGCACGAGAGTGACCGAGGCTTCCTGCAAGCCTCGGTCAGACTCTCTAAAGTCCATCCTGTGTGTTTCTAACCACAGTGAGGACTATTCAAGATAAAAGCATTTTGATTCAGTTTAAAAACAACTCTTAGATGTTTGCTCTGTGGGTCGTGTCTCTGGCAGCGTGATCACATTCCTCTGACTCTAATAGAATATAAACTCATGACTGAATGCTGTGGGAATTAGAGCAGAGTTAAAAATAGAAGCTGTGGCATCAATGAGAGCTTTTATAAATCCTGTTATTCAGAATACAATCTGTCACTAAGTCTGCTAGTGTTTTATATCTAAGGACATTGTTACGTCTAGGGCAGCGGTTCCCAACCTGTGGGCCGCGGCCCCCTAGTGGTCCGCGAAGGCATTGCAAGTGGGCCGCCAAATAAAATAAAAACAGGCTAAAGACACAAAGATGGACATAACAATAACATATAGGAGATGACATTCCCATCTCAGACAACAACAAAACCTGGAGGGAGACAATCAGGGGGAGAGGGGGGGAGAGACACACACACACACACACACCACGGCACGTAACAATTTCACAAACAAAAATAGGTTGACAACCAAAAACACAACATGGCATATTTATTGTTCCTTTAATGCCACTCTTCGTTAGAGCTCATTATTTCCCGTTTCATGGCGTGTTCAGCCTTTCATTTTTTGTGGCAATAATTTTATCCAGAAGAAATTGTATTTTTAATCTACTCTTCAAACACCTTAAATTAAGATTACTCCTTGATTGACTTTTAAAAATATGTATTTTAGCCAGAAGAATAGTTGTATTTATTAACTGTGTGCGGTCTTCATCTAAAAGACCAAATTAAATATTAAAGGGTGTAAATGTAAATTCAATATTTGTCGCCAAAATAATTTGCAAAACATTACGATTTGTGTGGAAAAATTTTCATTATTAAGATTTTTTTTATTTTATTTTAACCTGTTTTCCTTTCTCTTTCTCGATCCTCCTTAGCAGCGGTCATTACAGTCCTTAGCAACGGTCATCACAGTCCTTAGCAACGGTCATTACAGTCCTTGACAGCGGTCTGTTCTACTGGATTTACAACGTGTCACATGTTCTGAATCGACCAATCAGAACTTTATTTAGCCTCCGTATTGTTTATAATTGAATGTGCGCCGCGAAAACATTTTCATTACAGTCCTTAGCAGCGGTCATTACAGTCCTTAGCAACGGTCATTACAGTCCTTAGCAACGGTCATTACAGTCCTTAGTAACAGTCCTTAGCATCGGTCATTACAGTCCGTAGCAATGGTCATTACAGTCCTTAGCATCAGTCATTACAGTCCTTAACAGCGGTCATTACAGTCCTTAGCAGCGGTCATTACTGTCCTTAACAGCGGTCCTTACAGTCCTTAGCAACGGTCCATACAGTCCTTAGCAGCGGTCATTACAGTCCTTAGCAACGGTCCTTACAGTCCTTAGCAACATTACAGTCCTTAACAGCGGTCATTACAGTCCTTAGCAACGGTCCTTACAGTCCTTAGCAACGGTAATTACAGTCCTTAGCAACGGTCATTACAGTCCTTAGCAACGGTCCTTACAGTCCTTAGCAACGGTCATTACAGTCCTTAGCAACGGTCCTTACAGTCCTTAGCAGCGGTCCTTACAGTCCTTAGCAACGGTCCTTACAGTCCTTAGCAGCGGTCATTACAGTCCTTAGCAACGTTCCTTACAGTCCTTAGCAACATTACAGTCCTTAGCAACGGTCATTACAGTCCTTGACAGCGGTCTGTTCTACTGGATTTACAACGTGTCACATGTTCTGAATCGACCAATCAGAACTTTATTTAGCCTCCGTATTGTTTATAATTGAATGTGCGCCGCGAAAACATTTTCATTACAGTCCTTAGCAGCGGTCATTACAGTCCTTAGCAACGGTCATTACAGTCCTTAGCAACGGTCATTACAGTCCTTAGTAACAGTCCTTAGCATCGGTCATTACAGTCCGTAGCAATGGTCATTACAGTCCTTAGCAACGGTCATTACAGTCCTTAGCAGCGGCCATTACTGTCCTTAACAGCGGTCATTACAGTCCTTAGCAACGGTCCTTACAGTCCTTACAGTCCTTAGCAGCGGTCCTTACAGTCCTTAGCAGCGGTCCTTACAGTCCTTAGCAGCGGTCCTTACAGTCCTTAGCAACATTACAGTCCTTAGCAACGGTCCTTACAGTCCTTAGCAACGGTCCTTACAGTCCTTAGCAACGGTCATTACAGTCCTTAGCAGCGGTCATTACAATCCTTAGCAACGGTCATTACAATCCTTAGCAACGGTCAACGGTCATTACAGTCCTTAGCAACGGTCATTACAGTCCTTAGCAGCGGTCATTACAATCCTTAGCAACGGTCATTACAATCCTTAGCAACGGTCATTACAGTCCTTAGCAACGGTCATTACAGTCCTTAGCAACGGTCATTACAGTCCTTGACAGCGGTCATTACAGTCCTTAGCAACGGTCACTACAGTCCTTGACAGCGGTCATTACAGTCCTTAGCAACGGTCACTACAGTCCTTGACAGCGGTCATTACAGTCCTTAGCAACGGTCACTACAGTCCTTGACAGCGGTCATTACAGTCCTTAACAGCGGTCCTTACAGTCCTTAGCAACGGTCCTTACAGTCCTTAGCAACGGTCCTTACAGTCCTTAGCAACGGTCATTACAGTCCTTAGCAACGGTCACTACAGTCCTTGACAGCGGTCTGTTCTACTGGATTAACAACGTGCCACATGTTCTGAATCGACCGATCAGAACTTTATTTAGCCTCCGTATTGTTTATGGTTGAATGTGCGCCCTGAGGGGAAAAAGGTTGGGAACCGCTGGTCTAGGGGGCAGTAACAAAAAACAACCAATAACAGAGGGACTCAGAGTGAATGTTAACTAAAATGTTTATTCCTTTTAAACAAAGAATACTGCCAACAAATGAGATAAAATCAGAAGTACTTTATTGATCCACAGTTGGGAAATGTTTGCGTTGCAGCAGCATAAAAAGACATGGCATTGTACAATAAAATGAAAAGACAAGAAATAAACAAAAATCTCAATAGCAATAAAGAGTAGAAAATATACGTGTTGAATTACAAATGTTCTTTAAGTGAGGAGGAGGCGAAGGAGATTGTGCCAAACCAAAGAAACAAATATAACGAGGCCTGTCTCTGAATCTATCCTTTGAAACCAAAACTCAAAGAAAAAGCCTCACTATCTGAACTACTAAGAATGGGACCAAGCAACAATCCACTAACCTAGTGTGTCTAACAGATGTTCCCTACGTGATGAGATGTCCCCAAACGTACCCAACTCCTCCACCTCCCACCACACACACATTCATCAATGCTCAGAAAACAAGACTGAAAAAACGGTCTCATTTTTTCGTGCTGCGTTCAGGTGCAAAGCTGGAAGCTGTGGCATCAATGGGAGCTTCAATAAATCCTGTTATTCACAATGCAATGTGTGACTAAGGTTCAAGATTCAAGGCTTTTATTGTCATGTGTACAGAGCTACAGTGTGGTTATGTCAATGAAAATCTGAGGTCACAGGCTCCTCCCACAGTGCAACACAATAAAACAGATAAAATAGTGCAAGTAAATATAAATAATTTACAAGATGCAAACAGATGAATGTTATGGATGTTCTTTCAAGAGTTCAGGTGTTGAACAGTCTTATGTCCTGTGGGATGAAACAAACTTCTGGAATTCTTTATCTACACTGTCACATTTTTCCATGTTGCGTTCAGGTGCAAAGCTGGATGATTTCGCCGACTTCACGACGTTTGGCATCGCCACCTCTCTGCTGCTGAGGACCACAGACCTGATGGACAACATCCTGTGTGTCTGCTACGTGCTTTCAGTGTTCGTCCGCCTCTGTTTCTACACCAGTGGTGAGAGTTACACTAAACACATCCTTTACTCAAGTAGAAGTACAGATACTCGTGTTTAAAAATACTCAGGTGAAAGTAGAAGTACTGACTAAACTTCTTTACTCAAGTCAAAGTAAAGAGGCTTTGAAATGTACTTCAGTAAAAAGTACCCATAACTGGCAGCTGGTTTAAAGAGTACCTGACCTCCCTTTATATTAATAGAACAATAATGTCATTGTTAGCTAATGAATGTTTCCATGCTGAACAACGGCAACATGACAACGTTCTCATTGGTCCCTCTTCTTTAGAGAAGCGGGACCAATGAGAAGTCGATAACAAACTAGTAAAAAGGACACTTTTCCTGGTTTTAAAAGCTGTGTTAAAGTGCTGTTACTCTCTGAACCTAACAGACTCTTCTTGCGGTTTTAATATGCATGCTGTTCAATATGAACATGTCTAAGTGTTGTTATTCCCACAGGAGTCCCCTTCATGTACCGTGGTCTCCCCTGCATCTACTCCTCTGGGATCCTTGCCAGCGCCTCCCTGCTGTCGGGGGGGAACCTCCCGATGCTGCGCATCATCGCTGTGGCCATGATCCTCTTCATGATCAGCCAGAGCTTCTACCCTCACGACCGCGTGCTCGAGTCCCAGGCCTGGAAGAAGGCAGTGTACGCTGGAGGTAAAGACCATCTCACACACCTCCACCTTTTCACTCCATCTCACTTTCATTTCTTTCCACTTATGGTAGCGTCGAGGAAATATAAGGTGGTTAACACAAGCTGAAGCAACATTAGCCACCTTTAGCTTAGCGTGGTGATGTGAAGTCATGTGACCGTGCTGTAGTTCCTTTATAGCCCAACATTAGCCTCCTTTAGCTTAGCAGTGGTGACGTGAAGTCATGTGACCGTGCTGTAGTTCCTTTATAGCCCAACATTAGCCTCCTTTAGCTTAGCGGTGGTGACGTGAAGTCATGTGACCGTGCTGTAGTTCCTATATAGCCCAACATTAGCCTCCTTTAGCTTAGCGGTGGTGACGTGAAGTCATGTGACCGTGCTGTAGTTCCTTTATAGCCCAACATTAGCATCCTTTAGCTTAGCGGTGGTGACGTGAAGTCATGTGACCGTGCTGTAGTTCCTTTATAGCCCATTACCGCCTTTAGCTTAGCGGTGGTGACGTGAAGTCATGTGACCGTGCTGTAGTTCCTTTATAGCCCAACATTAGCATCCTTTAGCTTAGCGGTGGTGACGTGAAGTCATGTGACCGTGCTGTAGTTCCTTTATAGCCCAACATTAGCCTCCTTTAGCTTAGCGGTGGTGACGTGAAGTCATGTGACCGTGCTGTAGTTCCTTTATAGCCCAACATTAGCATCCTTTAGCTTAGCGGTGGTGACGTGAAGTCATGTGACCGTGCTGTAGTTCCTTTATAGCCCAACATTAGCCTCCTTTAGCTTAGCGTGGTGACGTGAAGTCATGTGACCGTGCTGTAGTTCCTTATAGCCAACATTAGCCGCCTTTAGCTTAGCGGTGGTGACGTGAAGTCATGTGACCGTGCTGTAGTTCCTTTATAGCCCAACATTAGCATCCTTTAGCTTAGCGGTGGTGACGTGAAGTCATGTGACCGTGCTGTAGTTCCTTTATAGCCCAACATTAGCCACCTTTAGCTTTAGTAAAATGCAAAAGTAAAAAGAAAAGAGTGTTATAATAATGACACAAACGGTGATTAATAATATGTACAGATACAAATATTTCCTTAATTAAACATAACGAAGCACTGGGAAAGGCTAATGTAAAAAGGAGTTATTCAGACCCTGAGAGAAGTATTAAGTTACTCCTACATTTCTGACCTCGATAATGAAACCATGGACAGATTTAGAAGCTAATGTTGGCAAAGTTTGGCTGTGGCAGCACGGAGGATAGCCTCAAATGTAGCGAGATTAAGTGTAAGGTAATTGCAGGTCATCTGAGCATTAACATCATTTAAGTAGCCTGGCACGTTTCAAGGGGAGAGCTGATGTATATGTATAGAGTTGCATATCGTCAGCATACAGGTGGAAATTGAAGCCATATTGATGTATTACATATCCAAAACATTTAAAAATCAACTAAAATGTGCCAAGAAATGAGCCCTGGGACCACGGGAAAGAGGCAGTGAGAGGGGAGACCTTAAACTGCAAATAGAAACAAACTGTCGGACTGAATTTAAATCAGCAGTGAAATGTAGTCGGATTGGTAGCTTGAGTTTCATATTAAACTAGGCCTTCAACAACACTTTTAAAGAGAGGACTCTTTAAAGTAGGGACGCTACATACTGATATACACCTGAACATCAGCAGGAGAGGACTCTTTAAAGTAGAGACGCTACATACTGATATACACCTGAACATCAGCAGGAGAGGACTCTTTAAAGTAGAGACGCTACATACTGATATACACCTGAACATCAGCAGGAGAGGACTCTTTAAAGTAGAGACGCTACATACTGATATACACCTGAACATCAGCAGGAGAGGACTCTTTAAAGTAGAGACACTACATACTGATATACACCTGAACATCAGCAGGAGAGGACTCTTTAAAGTAGAGACACGACATACTGATATACACCTGAACATCAGCAGGAGAGGACTCTTTAAAGTAGAGACACTACATACTGATATACACCTGATCATCAGCAGGAGAGGACTCTTTAAAGTAGAGACTACATACTGATATACACCTGAACATCAGCAGGAGAGGACTCTTTAAAGTAGAGACGCTACATACTGATATACACCTGAACATCAGCAGGAGAGGACTCTTTAAAGTAGAGACGCTACATACTGATATACACCTGAACATCAGCAGGAGAGGACTCTTTAAAGTGGAGACACTACATACTGATATACACCTGAACATCAGCAGGAGAGGACTCTTTAAAGTAGAGACTACATACTGATATACACCTGAACATCAGCAGGAGAGGACTCTTTAAAGTAGAGACGCTACATACTGATATACACCTGAACATCAGCAGGAGAGGACTCTTTAAAGTAGAGACTGCTACATACTGATATACACCTGAACATCAGCAGGAGAGGACTCTTTAAAGTAGAGACGCTACATACTGATATACACCTGAACATCAGCAGGAGAGGACTCTTTAAAGTAGAGACACTACATACTGATATACACCTGAACATCAGCAGGAGAGGACTCTTTAAAGTAGAGACGCTACATACTGATATACACCTGAACATCAGCAGGAGAGGACTCTTTAAAGTAGAGAGCTACATACTGATATACACCTGAACATCAGCAGGAGAGGACTCTTTAAAGTAGAGACGCTACATACTGATATACACCTGAACATCAGCAGGAGAGGACTCTTTAAAGTAGAGACGCTACATACTGATATACACCTGAACATCAGCAGGAGAGGACTCTTTAAAGTAGAGACACTACATACTGATATACACCTGAACATCAGCAGGAGAGACTCTTTAAAGTAGAGACACTGCATACTGATACACACCTGAACATCAGCAGGAGAGGACTCTTTAAAGTAGAGACACTACATACTGATATACACCTGAACATCAGCAGGAGAGGACTCTTTAAAGTAGAGACACTGCATACTGATACACACCTGAACATCAGCAGGAGAGGACTCTTTAAAGTAGAGACACTACATACTGATATACACCTGAACATCAGCAGGAGAGGACTCTTTAAAGTAGAGACACGACATACTGATATACACCTGAACATCAGCAGGAGAGGACTCTTTAAAGTAGAGACGCTACATACTGATATACACCTGAACATCAGCAGGAGAGGACTCTTTAAAGTAGAGACACTACATACTGATATACACCTGAACATCAGCAGGAGAGGACTCTTTAAAGTAGAGACGCATACTGATACACACCTGAACATCAGCAGGAGAGGACTCTTTAAAGTAGAGACACTACATACTGATATACACCTGAACATCAGCAGGAGAGGACTCTTTAAAGTAGAGACACTACATACTGATACACACCTGAACATCAGCAGGAGAGGACTCTTTAAAGTAGAGACACTACATACTGATATACACCTGAACATCAGCAGGAGAGGACTCTTTAAAGTAGAGACACTACATAGTATTATGAATAGGCAGAATAGGGCCCCTTTAACTCCATATTTCCCATTTTGCACTGTTCTAAAACTCGGTGTCTCACAGTCAGAAGCGTTTTAACACAAAGGTGCAAACATTCTTATCATAAGATCTACTTTTTTTTACATTCTTTAAATAAAAAATGTAGGAAGCATAATTTAAATAATGAACAAGACCTGAGCCCTGAAGGACACCACAAGGAAGTGAAGATGTAAATATTTTTATCGTGCTAACAATATGAAGCTAAGTAAATATTCAAACGTTGCCGCAGCTGATTAGCTTGCTGATATGAATAGTTGTTATACCCTGATTTAGCACAGGTGAGCTAGCTTAGCTTGGACTCATAACTAACAGTTAGACTTTTATTATGTTGTGTAAAATAAATGTTGTTTTTTTTGTTTGTTTTTTCCGAATAGGCCGATTTATTCTCAATAATAATCTGTTGTATACATGTTACTGTATGATGTGCTTTCAGTAGTTTGTGCAGTTACTCAGAGCGCCCACTAGGGGTTACGGACCCCCTGTTAAAGACCCATTGTTTAAAGATATCAGCATGGACTTTTTCTCTATTTTCTGAAGATGATTATTTCCATCCAGAACAGAGGTTCCCAAACTTTTTACAGTATGTACAAAAACCAAATCTCTCTGAACCCCAGGTTGATGTTGGTGTCCATTCATTTTCTTGCTAGAAGTGGCGCGGCTCAGCTGCCAACGGCAACTCGTCTTCAGCAGCTAAATGTTCGTCTGACTTTGACCCGTCGGCCCGGCGTTTGCACTTGGAAACTGTTTTTTGGACCCTTTGGCTTTTTTAAAATTTTAATTGTCCAACTAAGGAGTCCGAATACAGTCTCGTCAAGCTAACGCTAACGATGCTAATTCATGCCAAAGTCAAGTCCAACCAAATTTAAGTTCAGAAATATGGAACAGCTTATGTTGACATCATTGTAATGTGATGTGTATATGTGATAAATAACTGTTGTCTGAAATAAAATGATTTTTTTGGATTCAAGTTGATGACAGTTTGGGTCGAGTTGGTAGACCGAGAGCAAGTAAACAAGAGTTTGGGAATTACTGGTCTAGAAAATAATCGGCAGATTATTCCATAATAACTACGGAAGCCGACAGATTTCAACAATCCTACACTTTCATCAGAAGACAAGTCCTGCAGATATAAAACCCAGATGTTCCTCATGAAGAAACATCTCCAGCAACACGTGCAGCGTTTAGAGGACATTCAGCAGCTTGAGGAGACATGGCAGCGTTTAGAGGACATTCAGCAGCTTGAGGAGACATGCAGCGTTTAGAGGACATTCAGCAGCTTGAGGAGACATGCAGCGTTTAGAGGACATTCAGCAGCTTGAGGAGACATGCAGCGTTTAGAGGACATTCAGCAGCTTGAGGAGACATGGCAGCGTTTACTAAAAGACCAGGGGACACTAAAGAGTGACGCACACAGCTGGGAGACCAGGGGACACCAAAGAGTGACGCACACAGCTGGAGACCAGGGGACACTAAAGAGTGACGCACACAGTCAGGAGAACAGGGGACACTAAAGAGTGATGCACACAGCTGGAGACCAGGGACATAGAGTGACGCACACAGTCGGAGAACAGGGACACTAAAGAGTGATGCACACAGCTGGGAGACCAGGGGACACTAAAGAGTGATGCACACAGCCGGGAGACCAGGGGACACTAAAGACGGACTCACACAGCCGGGAGACCAGGGGACACTAAAGAGTGACGCACACAGTCAGGAGACCAGGGGACACTAAAGAGTGATGCACACAGCTGGAGACCAGGGGACATTAAAGAGTGACGCACACAGTCAGGAGACCAGGGGACACTAAAGAGTGATGCACACAGCTGGAGACCAGGGGACACTAAAGAGTGACGCACACAGCGGGGAGACCAGGGGACACTAAAGAGTGACGCACACAGCTGGGAGACCAGGGGACACTAAAGAGGGACGCACACAGCCGGGAGACCAGGGGACACTCAAGAGTGACGCACACAGCCGGGAGACCAGGGGACACTACAGAGTGACGCACACAGCTGGGAGACCAGGGACACTGCAGAGTGACGCACACAGCTGGGAGACCAGGGGACACTACAGAGTGACGCACACAGCTGGAGACCAGGGGACACTAAAGAGTGACGCACACAGCTGGAGACCAGGGGACACTGCAGCGTTTGGTTTCTGCAGCTTTCAGTAAACGCTGCAGTGTCCCCTGGTCTCCCAGCTGTGTGCGTCACTCTTTAGTGTCCCCTGGTCTTTCAGTAAACGCTGCATGTCTCCTCAAGTTGCTGAATGTCCTCTAAACGCTGCATGTCTCCTCAAGCTGCTGAATGTCCTCTAAACGCTGCATGTCTCCTCAAGCTGCTGAATGTCCTCTAAACGCTGCACGTGTTGCTGGAGATGTTTCTTCGTGTGGAACATTTGGGTTTTTGTATCTGCATCCTCTCTGAAGCTGCTTCTCCTGATGAAGAGATTATATTTCGTTGTAGCATGTTAGCACGTTAGCACCCGTTAGCACCTGTTAGCACGTTAGCACCCGTTAGCACCTGTCGGCCTCCGTAGGTTACCGTAGCTCTTGAGTTTTAATGTGTTTTTTTTAATTGCTTATCCTCTTCTCACAAATTCTATATTTTTGTATTTCCAGGAGTCGCCATGGTGTTCTGCTCTTCCTTCCCCCCCGCATGTGTGTACTACCTGTTGTGGTCAGTCTCCTACATTTTGTTTCCAACATCCCTGTGGAGCAACAAGGTGTAAAACGGGTGCTGGCTTTGTCCAAAAAAAAAAAAACCCGAATACTGTAGGTTACCCTCGGGCCGTCCGGGTGAAGACGAGGACGAAGAGGAGCTACACGCCTGCTGCTAAACACAGGATAAAAAGAAGAAATGATTTCAAACGCACACATTTATAATGTCTGCCTCTAATTTGGTTTATAAAATGTTTAATTGTGAAATGACGCAGGACTATGATCTTGTGTTCCAGTGCTGCGGTATGTAGGTCAGGCCTTTTTATGAATCCGGCTCCCTGGTTGATCTCTGACAGACAGCACTACGACTCTTCTACTCTCCATTTATCTGCCGGTTATTTTCTCCAGGTCGGGCTTTCAAATGTTAGGAAATAGTCCTGAAATCAGTCCTTAAGACAAAGATATCACTTCAAACACGAGAGGAACCAGAGCTCCGCCACGCCTCGTGTCTGGAGGCTGGAAGCAGCTTCTCAGACGTCTTTGCATGCAAACAATTTCACCATTAAAACGAATATCTGGCTATTATTTTCTGTGGATGGCATAATGCAGTCTAATGAGCAGTCCTGCGTTTACGGACTGTCTTTGAATGCATCAGGGTTTGAGGTGTCATAGCATTCAGGTCAGGATGTTTGTCTCCTTTTTAAAAAAATCCACCTTTCCCAGTTTGTGCATTGGTTTCAAATCCAGTGACTAAAACACGCGTTAGAGCCAGCAGGTTTTACTTTATTTTTAATTGAAAATCCACCGACTTCTACTTCTTTATGGTTTTTATCAAGTTGTGGCTCTGTCCAAGAAATGATGTGTTTAGATTTAGTTTGGTCTTTGGCGTGCCTCTGTTTTAGGAGGCATTGCAGTTTAAAAAGTGACTCCGCACTGGACTCTAAACCCTTAAAAAAGCAGCAGCATTCGGCCGGCTCTCCAGTGTGGATTTGTTATTAAAGAGCGACAACACGCAGCTGTAAATCGTGCGGAGCGTCAGCGTGTCGTCGCTCTTTGACTCGGCCAGTATTCAGTCTGAGGGACTTGTTTTGTAGACTGCGTTTCACCGTGTGTGTGTTTGTGCCGCTCTAAATCCTGTGTGACACGTGTGGAGATCACACAGTATACCCACGACTGTATTTAAAGCTTTTAATCAAGGGGTGGATCAGCGTTTAAAGAGGCCCTATATTCTGCCTTTGGGGGGGGCTTCCTGTCGTTTCTCTCCCACACTTCCAGAGCATAGTGACATCACTATAGCGCTCCGACACATTGATAGGCTGAGGGGGCGGGACATCTCTAAGCCGGTTGACCAATCACAACAGAGCCAGCCAGCTAACCAATCAGAGCGGACTGGGCTCTGACTTTTTTTCTCAACATTTTTTTTTTTTTCTTTTTTCAGGAAATCTCAAAATGTGACTTATTTGGTTAAAATCCCAAATTCTAAATTTTTCCTCCAACACATTGTACGTGATAGGGTTAGGGGGCGGGACATCTCTAAGTGGTTGATGAAACAACCCAGCTGACCAATCAGTTTCAGACAGAGGTCGAAAACAAGCAGTATGAGAAACACAAATTGAGCGTTAAAGCACGGAGACACAAATATCAACCCTTTAAATGAACAGAATTGGGCCTCTTTAAGTTCACTGATTTTAAAGCAATATCACAACAAGACGAGCTCATTTTGAACTCCATTAGCTGGAGTTTTTCTGATGTAAAAGTGAAGAACACGCTTCCTCTGGTTCTGATGTTGCCGTTCCTGTCTAAGTTTTAGTACCCGGAGAGGCGTTCAAAGACACGTTCCTCTCCGGGACATTCAGCTTTCCTGTGTGGGTGTTTTGGTTTCAGACTGAGGTGTTTGCATGCCGAGCGCTGCACACGTTCAGCAACTCTACTTTGCCCCGTCATGATGATACAAAATGAGATCTGTGCTTTTACTTTCACTGTCTGTACATTTTTTGACAATAAAGAGGAAATGAAATGAGACGCTTTCAGTGTTTTTAATTCTACAATCTCAATCTTTATGTATTATAGCACATTTAAACATCCTCAGGTGACCAGAGGTCTCAGGTCTGAACCTCCTGTAGGGGGCGCTCCTCAGGTCTGAACCTCCTGTAGGGGGCGCTCCTCAGGTCTGAACCTCCTGTAGGGAGAGAGAGAGGGAGAATGTCCCTGGAATTGGTAATTGGAAGTCGCTTTGGATAAAAGCGTCAGCTAAATGAAATGTAATGTCTCACCTGTCTGTCTCTCCTGAGGTCTCTCCTGTCTGTCTCTCCTGTCTGTCTCACCTGTCTGTCTCTCCTGAGGTCTCTCCTGTCTGTCTCACCTGTCTGTCTCTCCTGTCTGTCTCACCTGTCTGTCTCACCTGTCTGTCTCTCCTGAGGTCTCTCCTGTCTGTCTCACCTGTCTGTCTCTCCTGTCTGTCTCACCTGTCTGTCTCACCTGTCTGTCTCTCCTGAGGTCTCTCCTGTCTGTCTCTCCTGTCTGTCTCACCTGTCTGTCTCTCCTGAGGTCTCCTGTCTGTCTCACCTGTCTGTCTCCTGTCTGTCTCACCTGTCTGTCTCACCTGTCTGTTCTCCTGAGGTCTCTCCTGTCTGTCTCACCTGTCTGTCTCTCCTGTCTGTCTCACCTGTCTGTCTCACCTGTCTGTCTCTCCTGAGGTCTCTCCTGTCTGTCTCACCTGTCTGTCTCTCCTGAGGTCTCTCCTGTCTGTCTCTCCTGTCTGTCTCACCTGTCTGTCTCTCCTGAGGTCTCTCCAGTCTGTCTCACCTGTCTGTCTCTCCTGTCTGTCTCACCTGTCTGTCTCACCTGTCTGTCTCTCCTGAGGTCTCTCCTGTCTGTCTCACCTGTCTGTCTCTCCTGTCTGTCTCACCTGTCTGTCTCACCTGTCTGTCTCTCCTGAGGTCTCTCCTGTCTGTCTCTCCTGTCTGTCTCACCTGTCTGTCTCTCCTGAGGTCTCTCCTGTCTGTCTCACCTGTCTGTCTCTCCTGTCTGTCTCACCTGTCTGTCTCACCTGTCTGTCTCTCCTGAGGTCTCTCCTGTCTGTCTCACCTGTCTGTCTCTCCTGTCTGTCTCACCTGTCTGTCTCACCTGTCTGTCTCTCCTGAGGTCTCTCCTGTCTGTCTCACCTGTCTGTCTCTCCTGTCTGTCTCTCCTGAGGTCTCTCCTGTCTGTCTCACCTGTCTGTCTCTCCTGTCTGTCTCTCCTGTCTGTCTCACCTGTCTGTCTCACCTGTCTGTCTCTCCTGAGGTCTGGTGATCTGGATGTCTCACCTGTCTGTCTCTCCTGAGGTCTCTCCTGTCTGTCTCTCCTGAGGTCTCTCCTGTCTGTCTCACCTGTCTGTCTCTCCTGTCTGTCTCACCTGTCTGTCTCTCCTGAGGTCTCTCCTGTCTGTCTCTCCTGTCTGTCTCACCTGTCTGTCTCTCCTGTCTGTCTCACCTGTCTGTCTCTCCTGAGATCTCTCCTGTCTGTCTCTCCTGTCTGTCTCACCTGTCTGTCTCTCCTGTCTGTCTCTCCTGTCTGTCTCACCTGTCTGTCTCTCCTGAGGTCTCTCCTGAGGTCTCTCCTGTCTGTCTCACCTGTCTGTCTCTCCTGTCTGTCTCACCTGTCTGTCTCACCTGTCTGTCTCTCCTGAGGTCTCTCCTGTCTGTCTCTCCTGTCTGTCTCACCTGTCTGTCTCACCTGTCTGTCTCACCTGTCTGTCTCTCCTGAGGTCTCTCCTGTCTGTCTCTCCTGTCTGTCTCACCTGTCTGTCTCCTGAGGTCTCTCCTGTCTGTCTCTCCTGTCTGTCTCACCTGTCTGTCTCACCTGTCTGTCTCTCCTGAGGTCTCTCCTGTCTGTCTCTCCTGTCTGTCTCACCTGTCTGTCTCTCCTGAGGTCTCTCCTGAGGTCTCTCCTGTCTGTCTCTCCTGTCTGTCTCTCCTGTCTGTCTCACCTGTCTGTCTCTCCTGAGGTCTGGTGATCTGGATGTCTCAAAACACATACAAATATCAACATGTTCTGCTCAGCTAGTATTAAATACACGTGAAAAGGGTAAACTGAACTTTAACAGATATACTTTGAAACTTCCCCACTTCATAACTGACATGTTTAAATAAAGAGCTAAAGAGGCGTAAAGTGGTGCTAACTAGTGATGTTACGTATTGCGCCGAGGCTTCGGAGCGTGTGTCGAGTAATCCCCGAAGCTTTTTGTGAAGCTTGTATCGAGGCTTGCATCGTTTTGGGCCAGTGACGTCATCGATGACGAACGAAGCCTCGCTGCCTGTCGATACCACGCGACTGCTTCAGGACCACAACGCTCATAATACCCATGGATGTATAATGAACCATATTACCCCTCCTGTACCCGGGCCCGGCGACACGATGGAACTAAGAGAGCTCAGACCCTCACTCATATAGAGGTCGGAACATGTCATAAGTAGAAATAAATAAAAGTAGGAATAAAAACATCAATAAATGAATAAATACAGGAATAAATAGTCTGCAGTGTTTTCAGGTAGATTCAGAGTGTGGGCTGTTGCTCAGCTGGAAAGCAATTGACTCACACAGCAGGGTCCCTGGTTCAACGACTGGTCAATACGTCTTTTTTTGTGTTTATAAAAGCTGCAGCTAAATGAGATAATGTAGTTAATAAATGTAGTCTTTGATGTGGTTCAGCCTTTCTCAGGATACAACACGCTTCAGCCTTTCTCAGGCTACAACACGCTTCAGCCTTTCTCAGGATACAACATGCTTCAGCCTTTCTCAGGATACAACACGCTTCAGCCTTTTCTCAGGCTACAACGGTTCAGCCTTTCTCAGGATACAACACGGCCTTTTCAGCCTTCTCAGGATACAACACGTACAGCCTTTCTCAGGATACAACACGCTTCAGCCTTTCTCAGGCTACAACACGGTTCAGCCTTTCTCAGGATACAACACGGTTCAGCCTTTCTCAGGCTACAACATGGTTCAGCCTTTCTCAGGCTACAACATGCTTCAGCCTTTCTCAGGCTACAACACGCTTCAGCCTTTCTCAGGCTACAACACGCTTCAGCCTTTCTCAGGATACAACACGGTTCAGCCTTTCTCAGGATACAACACGGTTCAGCCTTTCTCAGGCTACAACATGGTTCAGCCTTTCTCAGGATACAACACGCTTCAGCCTTTCTCAGGCTACAACACGCTTCAGCCTTTCTCAGGCTACAACACGCTTAGCCTTTCTCAGGATACAACACGCTTCAAGCCTTTCTCAGGCTACAACACGCTTCAGCCTTTCTCAGGCTACAACACGCTTCAGCCTTTCTCAGGCTACAACACGCTTCAGCCTTTCTCAGGCTACAACACGGTTCAGCCTTTCTCAGGCTACAACACGGTTCAGCCTTTCTCAGGATACAACATGCTTCAGCCTTTCTCAGGATACAACACGGTTCAGCCTTTCTCAGGCTACAACACGGTTCAGCCTTTCTCAGGATACAACATGGTTCAGCCTTTCTCAGGATACAACACGGTTCAGCCTTTCTCAGGATACAACACGGTTCAGCCTTTCTCAGGATACAACATGCTTCAGCCTTTCTCAGGATACAACACGGTTCAGCCTTTCTCAGGATACAACACGGTTCAGCCTTTCTCAGGATACAACATGCTTCAGCCTTTCTCAGGATACAACATGCTTCAGCCTTTCTCAGGATACAACACGCTTCAGCCTTTCTCAGGATACAACACGGTTCAGCCTTTCTCAGGCTACAACACGGTTCAGCCTTTCTCAGGATACAACACGGTTCAGCCTTTCTCAGGATACAACATGCTTCAGCCTTTCTCAGGATACAACATGCTTCAGCCTTTCTCAGGATACAACACGGTTCAGCCTTTCTCAGGATACAACATGCTTCAGCATTTCTCAGGATACAACACGTTCAGCCTTTCTCAGGATAAACATGGTTCAGCCTTTCTCAGGATACAACACGCTTCAGCCTTTCTCAGGATACAACACGGTTCAGCCTTTCTCAGGATACAACATGCTTCAGCCTTTCTCAGGCTACAACATGGTTCGCCTTTCTCAGGCTACAAACACGCTTCAGCCTTTCTCAGGCTACAACACGCTTCAGCCTTTCTCAGGCTACAACACGCTTCAGCCTTCTCAGGATACAACACGGTTCAGCCTTTCTCAGGATACAACACGGTTCAGCCTTTCTCAGGATACAACACGGTCAGCCTTTCTCAGGATACAACACGCTTCAGCCTTTTCAGGATACAACACGCTTCAGCCTTTCTCAGGATACAACAGCTTCAGCCTTTCAGGCTACAACACGCTTCGGCCTTTCAGGATACAACATGCTTCAGCTTTCTCAGGATACAACACGCTTCAGCCTTTCTCAGGATACAACACGCTTCAGCCTTTCTCAGGATACAACACGCTTCAGCCTTTTCAGGCTACAACACGGTTCAAGCCTTTCTCAGGCTACAACACGCTTCAGCCTTTCTCAGGCTACAACATGCTTCAGCCTTTCTCAGGATACAAAACGCTTCAGCCTTTCTCAGGATACAACACGGTTCAGCCTTTCTCAGGATACAACACGGTTCAGCCTTTCTCAGGATACAACACGGTTCAGCCTTTCTCAGGATACAACACGCTTCAGCCTTTCTCAGGATACAACACGCTTCAGCCTTTCTCAGGATACAACACGCTTCAGCCTTTCTCAGGCTACAACACGCTTCAGCCTTTCTCAGGATACAACACGGTTCAGCCTTTCTCAGGCTACAACATGCTTCAGCCTTTCTCAGGCTACAACACGCTTCAGCCTTTCCCAGGCTACAACACGCTTCAGCCTTTCTCAGGCTACAACACGCTTCAGCCTTTCTCAGGATACAACATGGTTCAGCCTTTCTCAGGCTACAACATGGTTCAGCCTTTCTCAGGCTACAACATGCTTCAGCCTTTCTCAGGCTACAACATGGTTCAGCCTTTCTCAGGCTACAACATGCTTCAGCCTTTCTCAGGATACAACACGCTTCAGCCTTTCTCAGGATACAACATGCTTCAGCCTTTCTCAGGATACAACACGCTTCAGCCTTTCTCAGGCTACAACACGCTTCAGCCTTTCTCAGGATACAACATGGTTCAGCCTTTCTCAGGATACAACACGGTTCAGCCTTTATCAGCTACAAACGCTTCAGCCTTTCTCAGGCTACAACACGCTTCAGCCTTCTCAGGCTACAACACGCTTCAGCCTTTCTCAGGATACAACATGGTTCAGCCTTTCTCAGGATACAACATGCTTCAGCCTTTCTCAGGATACAACACGCTTCAGCCTTTCTCAGGATACAACACGGTTCAGCCTTTCTCAGGATACAACACGCTTCAGCCTTTCTCAGGCTACAACACGGTTCAGCCTTTCTCAGGATACAACATGCTTCAGCCTTTCTCAGGATACAACATGGTTCAGCCTTTCTCAGGCTACAACATGGTTCAGCCTTTCTCAGGATACAACATGCTTCAGCCTTTCTCAGGATACAACACGCTTCAGCCTTTCTCAGGCTACAACATGGTTCAGCCTTTCTCAGGATACAAACGCTTCAGCCTTTCTCAGGATACAACATGGTTCAGCCTTTCTCAGGCTACACATGGTTCAGCCTTTCTCAGGATACAACATGCTTCAGCCTTTCTCAGGATACAACATGGTTCAGCCTTTCTCAGGCTACAACACGGTTCAGCCTTTCTCAGGCTACAACACGGTTCAGCCTTTCTCAGGATACAACATGCTTCAGCCTTTCTCAGGCTACAACACGGTTCAGCCTTTCTCAGGATACAACATGGTTCAGCCTTTCTCAGGATACAACATGGTTCAGCCTTTCTGAGGATACAACATGGTTCAGCCTTTCTGAGGATACAACATGGTTCAGTCTTTCTCAGGATACAACACGGTTCAGCCTTTCTGAGGATACAACATGGTTCAGCCTTTCTCAGGCTACAACACGGTTCAGCCTTTCTCAGGATACAACACGGTTCAGCCTTTCTGAGGATACAACACGGTTCAGCCTTTCTCAGGATACAACATGGTTCAGCCTTTCTCAGGCTACAACACGGTTCAGCCTTTCTCAGGATACAACACGGTTCAGCCTTTCTCAGGATACAACATGGTTCAGCCTTTCTCAGTCTACAACACGGTTCAGCCTTTCTCAGGATACAACACGGTTCAGCCTTTCTCAGGATACAACACGGTTCAGCCTTTCTCAGGATACAACACGCTTCAGCCTTTCTCAGGATACAACATGCTTCAGCCTTTCTCAGGATACAACACGCTTCAGCCTTTCTCAGGCTACAACACGCTTCAGCCTTTCTCAGGATACAACATGGTTCAGCCTTTCTCAGGATACAACAACGGTTCAGCCTTTTCAGGCTACAAACAGCTTCAGCCTTTCTCAGGCTACAACACGCTTCAGCCTTTCTCAGGCTACAACACGCTTCAGCCTTTCTCAGGATACAACATGGTTCAGCCTTTCTCAGGATACAACATGGTTCAGCCTTTCTCAGGATACAACATGCTTCAGCCTTTCTCAGGATACAACATGGTTCAGCCTTTCTCAGGCTACAACATGGTTCAGCCTTTCTCAGGATACAACTGCTTCAGCCTTTCTCAGGATACAACACGCTTCAGCCTTTCTCAGGCTACAACATGGTTCAGCCTTTCTCAGGATACAACACGCTTCAGCCTTCTCAGGATACAACACGCTTCAGCCTTTCTCAGGATACAACACGGTCAGCCTTTCTCAGGATACAACATGGTTCAGCCTTTCTCAAGGCTACAACATGGTTCAGCCTTCTCAGGATACAACATGCTTCAGCCTTTCTCAGGATACAACATGGTTCAGCCTTTCTCAGGCTACAAACGGTTTCAGCCTTTCTCAGGCTACAACACGTTCAGCCTTCTCAGGATACAACATGCTTCAGCCTTTTCAGGCTACAACACACGGTCAGCCTTTCTCAGGATACAACATGGTTCAGCCTTCTCAGGATACAAACATGGTTCAGCCTTTCTGAGGATACAACATGGTTCAGCCTTTCGAGGATACAACACGGTTCAGCCTTTCTCAGGCTACAAACACGGTTCAGCCTTCTCAGGATACAACATGGTTCAGCCTTTCTCAGGATACAACACGGTTCAGCTTTCTCAGGATACAACACGCTTCAGCCTTTCTCAGGATACAACAGGCTTCAGCCTTTCTCAGGATAAACATGCTTCAGCCTTTCTCAGGATACAACACGGTTCAGCCTTTCTCAGGATACAACACGGTTCAGCCTTTCTGGATACAACACGCTTCAGCCTTCTCGGATACAACATGCTTCAGCCTTTCTCAGGCTACAACACGGTTCAGCTTTCTCAGGATACAACATGCTCAGCCTTTCTCAGGTACAACACGGTTCAGCCTTTCTCAGGATACAACATGGTTCAGCCTTTCTCAGGATACAACATGGTTCAGCCTTTCTGAGGATACAACATGGTTCAGCCTTTCTGAGGATACAACACGGTTCAGCCTTTCTCAGGCTACAACACGGTTCAGCCTTTCTCAGGATACAACATGGTTCAGCCTTTCTCAGGATACAACACGGTTCAGCCTTTCTCAGGATACAACACGGTTCAGCCTTTCTCAGGAAAACAGGCTTCAGCCTTTCTCAGGATACAACATGCTTCAGCCTTTCTCAGGATACAACACGGTTCAGCCTTTCTCAGGATACAACACGGTTCAGCCTTTCTCAGGATACAACACGCTTCAGCCTTTCTCCGGATACAACATGCTTCAGCCTTTCTCAGGCTACAACACGGTTCAGCCTTTCTCAGGATACAACACGGTTCAGCCTTTCTCAGGATACAACACGCTTCAGCCTTTCTCAGGATACAACACGCTTCAGCCTTTCTCAGGATACAACATGGTTCAGTTTACGAATATTATTAAGGAATACAAATCCCTCTTTGCAATGTTTACCAGCCTCCTTAGGCTTTTCAATCACAATCATTAAACTGGAATAAAAACAATATTGTTAACATGAAAATATGATTTAATGTTCGTTGTTTAGAGTTATTCTAAGGCTTTACTCATTGGGAACTCGGTATGAGATACAGCACACTGTTGAGATGTCTGCCTGTTTTACACACTTTGACCAACAGGGGGGTTTGTGTTCAAATGAAGCCCATGATGAAGCCTCATGAGATGAAGCCTCATGAGATGAAGCCCATGATGAAGCCTCATGAGATGAAGCCCATGATGAAGCCCATGATGAAGCCTCATGAGATGAAGCCTCATGAGATGAAGCCTCATGAGATGAAGCCCATGATGAAGCCTCATGAGATGAAGCCCATGATGAAGCCTCATGAGATGAAGCCTCATGAGATGAAGCCCATGATGAAGCCTCATGAGATGAAGCCTCATGAGATGAAGCCCATGATGAAGCCCATGATGAAGCCTCATGAGATGAAGCCTTTTGCGAACCAATTGGCTGGAAAGCTTCAAAGCTTCATAAGGCTTCATCTCACCATCACTAGTGCTAACTGCAGGTGAGTTCAGGTCAGATTGCACACAATGAAGGAAGGGAAATGAACTCCTGGAGGTTTGTCAGGTTTCCATTCCTTCAGTCTGACAGAGAACTAGTAACAGCAGTGAAATGAATCTCTAAAACTTCACAGCATGGAAATGTTCTGCAGTGCCGATCCTTAAGGCCCATGACACACCAGGCGAAATCGGCCGTTTTCGTTAGTCGGACGACGAGCGTGCCCTGTCGCCCAACTCAATTTGGTGTGTCCCGCACCGTCGGCCGTGACACGCCTTATTTGGCCTTTCATGGCCGACGCATGGCCGATTCAACATGTTGAATCGGCATGCGTCGGCCACAGGCAGTCGGCCAAAGAAATCACTCTGATTGGCTGTTCAGCTAGCGAATCAGTGCATGAGAAGCGAGACGGAAGTGAGGGACGTAAACAAACGATTTAGAAGGCCCACACACAGACGGCTATTCCTTTCATCTCATCGGTCCAATGGCTGATCGCTCCAGGACCGCACGCAAACATGTTTTCCATGGACGAGAGTGAAAATGGAACGCACACGCTATCTGTTGTTTGTTTATATCACGCAGTCTGTTCTTCTCTCTGTCTTCGGTTGTTTTCTTTTGAATGACGAATAACACTACCGCGCCTGCTGGTAAGGAGAGTTATTGTCACTCACGCATGCGCAGTTCGTTACGTGCTCGGCTGAAGTCTTTGCGGTGTGTTCCAGTGCGACACACGGCCAAGACGCAGGAGAACACGGCGACGCAACAGTCGGCGTTGGCGTGGCGAGTTCTCTGGTGACTGCTTGGTCAGGGCCTTTAGACTCACCGATAAGCTCTGAACAGCTGATCTCAGGGTGTGTGTGTGTGTCTGCAGTGTGTTACAGGTGTGTGTCTGCAGTGTGTGTGTGTGTGTGTGTGTGTGTCTCGCAGCAGATGCTCAGCAGCTTCAGTGCAGAAATGGCAATGAAAGTCTTGACCTGAGCTCCTCCAACAATGCAACATATATAAGAAATACAAAAATAAAAAATAGTGCAAGAAGTCTATAAACATGAAATATGATTGTACAAGAACAGAATGTGAAATTAAATATTGTACTTAAGACAACATTAAATACGGTTTATTGCGGTGATAACTATTATAAAATCAGTAGATCTCAAGATGACGAACAGGTGAATGTTTATGGAGGCACTTTAAAGAGTTCAGGAGTGTGAGGGATGTGTTCAGCAGAACTTCAGGTCGTATCTGGAGAGCATGAGGGATGTGTTTCAGCAGAACTCATCAGGTCGTATCTGGGAGAGTGTGAGGTGTGTTTCAGCAGAACTTCATCAGGTCGTATCTGGAGAGCGTGAGGGATGTGTTCAGCAGAACTTCATCAGGTCGTATCTGGAGAGTGTGAGGGATGTGTTTCAGCAGAACTTCATCAGGTCGTATCTGGAGAGTGAGGGATGTGTTTCAGCAGAACTTTCATCAGGTCATATCTGGAGAGCGTGAGGGATGTGTTTCAGCAGAACTTCATCAGGTCGTATCTGGAGAGTGTGAGGGATGTGTTCAGCAGAACTTCATCAGGTCATATCTGGAGAGCGTGAGGGATGTGTTTCAGCAGAACTTCATCAGGTCGTATCTGGAGAGTGTGAGGGATGTGTTTCAGCAGAACTTCATCAGGTCATATCTGGAGAGCGTGAGGGATGTGTTTCAGCAGAACTTCATCAGGTCGTATCTGGAGAGCGTGAGGGATGTGTTTCAGCAGAACTTCATCAGGTCGTATCTGGAGAGTGTGAGGGATGTGTTTCAGCAGAACTTCATCAGGTCGTATCTGGAGAGTGTGAGGGATGTGTTTCAGCAGAACTTTATCAGGTCGTATCTGGAGAGCGTGAGGGATGTGTTTCAGCAGAACTTCATCAGGTCATATCTGGAGAGTGAGGGATGTGTTTCAGCAGAACTTCATCAGGTCGTATCTGGAGAGTTTGAGGGATGTGTTTCAGCAGAACTTCATCAGGTCGTATCTGGAGAGTGAGGGATGTGTTTCAGCAGAACTTCATCAGGTCGTATCTGGAGAGCATGAGGGATGTGTTTCAGCAGAACTTCATCAGGTCATATCTGGAGAGCGTGAGGATGTGTTCAGCAGAACTTCATCAGGTGTATCTGGAGAGTGTGAGGGATGTGTTTCAGCAGAACTTCATCAGGTCATATCTGGAGAGCGTGAGGGATGTGTTTCAGCAGAACTTCATCAGGTCGTATCTGGAGAGTGTGAGGGATGTGTTTCAGCAGAACTTCATCAGGTCATATCTGGAGAGCGTGAGGGATGTGTTTCAGCAGAACTTCATCAGGTCGTATCTGGAGAGCGTGAGGATGTGTTTCAGCAGAACTTCATCAGGTCGTATATGGAGAGTGTGAGGGATGTGTTTCAGCAGAACTTCATCAGGTCGTATCTGGAGAGCGTGAGGGATGTGTTTTCAGCAGAACTTCATCAGGTCGTATCTGGAGAGTGAGGGATGTGTTTCAGCAGAACTTCATCAGGTCGTATCTGGAGAGTGAGGGATGTTTTCAGCGAACTTCATCAGGTCGTATCTGGAGAGTGAGGATGTGTTTCAGCAGAACTTCATCAGGTCCGTATCTGGAGAGGTGAGGGATGTGTTTCAGCAGAACTTCATCAGGTCGTATCTGGAGAGTGTGAGGGATGTGTTTCAGCAGAACTTCATCAGGTCGTATCTGGAGAGCGTGAGGGATGTGTTTCAGCAGAACTTCATCAGTCGTATCTGGAGTGAGGGATGTTTTCAGCAGAACTTCATCAGGTCGTATCTGGAGATGAGGGATGTGTTTCAGCAGAACTTCATCAGGTCGTATCTGGAGAGTGAGGGATGTGTTTCAGCAGAACTTCATCAGGTCGTATCTGGAGAGTGAGGGATGTGTTTCAGCAGAACTTCATCAGGTCGTATCTGGAGAGTGAGGGATGTGTTTCAGCAGAACTTCATCAGGTCGTATCTGGAGAGTGTGAGGGATGTGTTTCAGCAGAACTTCATCAGGTCGTATCTGGAGTGTGAGGGATGTGTTTCAGCAGAACTTCATCAGGTCGTATCTGGAGAGTGAGGGATGTGTTTCAGCAGAACTTCATCAGGTCGTATCTGGAGAGTGTGAGGGATGTGTTTCAGCAGAACTTCATCAGGTCGTATCTGGAGAGTGTGAGGGATGTGTTTCAGCAGAACTTCATCAGGTCGTATCTGGAGAGTGAGGGATGTGTTTCAGCAGAACTTCATCAGGTCGTATCTGGAGAGTGTGAGGGATGTGTTTCAGCAAACTTCATCAGTCGTATCTGGAGAGTGTGATGTGTTTCAGCAGAACTTCATAGGTCGTATCTGGAGTGTGTGAGGGATGTGTTTCAGCAGAACTTCATCAGGTCGTATCTGGAGAGTGTGAGGGATGTGTTTCAGCAGAACTCCTCAGGTCGTCTGGAGTGTGAGGGATGTGTTTCAGCAGAACTTCATCAGGTCGTATCTGGAGAGTGAGGGATGTGTTTCAGCAGAACTTCATCAGGTCGTATCTGGAGAGTGAGGGATGTGTTTCAGCAGAACTCACTCAGGTCGTATCCGGAGAGTGAGGGATGTGTTTCAGCATAACTTCATCAGGTCGTATCTGGAGAGCGTGAGGGATGTGTTTCAGCAGAACTTCATCAGGTCGTATCTGGAGAGTTGAGGGATGTGTTTCAGCAGAACTTCATCAGGTCGTATCTGGAGAGTGTGAGGGATGTGTTTCAGCAGAACTTCATCAGTCTTATCTGGAGAGTGAGGGATGTGTTTCAGCAGAACTTCATCAGGTCGTATCTGGAGAGTGAGGGATGTGTTTCAGCAGAACTTCATCGGGTCATATCTGGAGAGCGTGAGGGATGTGTTTCAGCAGAACTTCATCAGGTCGTATCTGGAGAGTGAGGGATGTGTTTCAGCAGAACTTCATCAGGTCGTATCTGGAGAGTGTGAGGGATGTGTTTCAGCAGAACTTCATCAGGTCGTATCTGGAGAGTGAGGGATGTGTTTCAGCAGAACTTCATCAGGTCGTATCTGGAGAGCGTGAGGGATGTGTTTCAGCAGAACTTCATCAGGTCATATCTGGAGAGTGTGAGGGATGTGTTTCAGCAGAACTTCATCAGGTCGTATCTGGAGAGTGAGGGATGTGTTTCAGCAGAACTTCATCAGGTCGTATCTGGAGAGTGAGGATGTGTTTCAGCAGAACTTCATCATCGTTCTATCTGGAGATGTTTTCAGCAAACAGATATCTGGAGCCAAACAGAACACACGTGTTCAGAAATGTATGGAAATGTTCCTGATAAACAATGAGAAGCTGCTGTTCCTCTGTTCTACATGTAGTAAAATGTTTTATTGAGGAAACCAGTGATCTCCGTCTTCTTTTAAGAGTCTTGACACTAAACCAGAGTTCTTGTTTATTACATTTCTTTGTGCACGCTATTCTTCAGAAGATTTATAAGTTTACTTTGAAAAAGTGTTCCCAGTGTTCCCAGAGTCCAAACTGCAGATCTGAGGTTCTGTCAGAGCGTTATTTTGAGGTTAAAGCATTTCAAAACCTGCACATTCAACTGTATAAGGATACCAATAAAGAAATAGATAAACACAGAGTTTGAGTTTGTTAGGGATGATGGAATGATGACTCACGAGGCTGACCTGAAACATCGACCAATCAGAGAAGAGCAGCGCCGGGTCTGCAGGAAGAGAGAATGCTAATAATAAAATTAACATTATGCAATGATTTCCAGTTTATTTTGTAATATCAGCTGCATTTCTTTAAATGATCTGTTTCTGATGAAGAGCCTGAATGTTTCATCTCTCTGCACTTTGACCTTTCTTAGAAACTTCTGGAGTATTTCTGGCTTTTCATTATCCAGAATATTCTATTTTGTTTATATTTGATATCATATTTTTCATTTCATTTGTAATTCTCTTTTCCACTTAAAAAAAGAGTATTTTAAGTATTATATTTTTAATCTGAACACACTTCTTCTACTATCCATCTCTCTCTCTATCTATCTCTCTATCTATCTATCTCTCTCTCTCTCTATCTCTCTCTCTCTCTCTCTGAGTGAGTGTGTGAGGAATGGTCGGAGGAGCGTGGTGTCAATCAATCAATCAATCAATCAATTAATGTTTATTTATATAGCCCAATATCACAAATGTTACATTTGTCTCAGTGGACTTCACAGTTTGTACAGAATATCAGTAGACAATACGACCCCCTCTGTCCTTAGACCCTCACATCGTACAAGGAAAAACTTCCAGAGAAAACCCACAGTTTAAAGGGAACATGGGAGAAACCTCAGGGAGAGCAACAGAGGAGGGATCCCTCTCCCAGGACGGACAGACGTGCAATAGATGCCGTGTGTAAATCAAAGAGATAATACATTTTACAGCGTAGGTAGACCAAATGTTTGGAAATGCATGTGTCTATAATAAGAAGATGAATCCACGAGGATGTCACAATCCTGTGGGAGCCATCAGGGAAGTAGTATGCTGAGAGTCAGGCAGGACCGCAGAGACAGGTTCAGCCACGACTCGAAGTCCAGGACTCAAATCCAGAACTCAGGATAGTTTTCCAGGACACAGGACCACAGCAACAGGATCAGTCTCGACTCAGGATCCAGGACTCAGGACCACAGCAACAGGATCAGCCTCGACTCAGGATCCAGGACTCAGGACCACAGCAACAGGACAGCCTCGACTCAGGATCCAGGACTCAGGACCACAGCAACAGGATCAGCCTCGACTCAGGATCCAGGACTCAGGACCACAGCAACAGGATCAGCCTCGACTCAGGATCCAGGACACAGGACCACAGCAACAGGATCAGCCTCGACTCAGATCCAGGACTCAGGACCACAGCAACAGATCAGCCTCGACTCAGGATCCCGGCGTAGATATAGACACCAAAAAGAAATTTGGGGGAAGCTGGGTTAATCGGAACATGAGTACACAGGTACAGACAGACAGAAGGAAGAAGTAAGGTGTCCCCCGACAGTCCAAGCCTATAGCAGCTAAACTAACGTGTCTACATACAGCACTCCCTTAGGATAGGTTGAGGGATAAGGGTAGCAAGTAAGAAGTCAGGAACAGAGGGGAGAGGCACAACGTGTCTACGTACATGCACTCCCTTAGGATAGGTTGAGGGAAAAGGGGTAGCAAGTAGAAGTAAGGAACAGAGGTGGAGAGGCACACGCAGGGAGAAAGGTCCCCACTGGAACCTTAATTGGAATTGGTGAGAGTAAGGAGTAGGCTGTGAATACGGTCTAAACACTCCCCGGCCGGAATAGGCCTCTCTGCAACCTGTTACCTCTAATAGAACCTCGAGAGGTCAGAGAGGGGAAAGGTTAGGATAAGAGAAAATAGAATAAATAGATTACAGGAGTAGAGAGTATGAGAAGTAGAGAGAGAATAGATTTAGAAGAATGAGAATTAGTAATAACCTTAGTTTTAAATATAAGATCTAAGTCTTTAGGATTTAAGTGAAAGAGTAGAACTAAAAATGTATAGGTGAAGAGGCACAACGTGAAAAGAACCGGAAAAAAACGGAAAAAAATCCAGAAGAGACTCCTGCTGAAGCAACAGCAGCGGGACACCCCACTGAGGGGTTCCCCGAAGCAGAGTGAGGGTTCCTCAAAACAAGCTGAGAGTCCCTCAAAGCAAGCTGAGAGTTCCCCAAAGAAGGCTGAGGGTCCCCCAAAGCCCCCAAAGCGGGCTGAGGGTCCCCCAAAGCTCCCAAAGCGGGCTGAGGGTCCCCCAAAGCGGGCTGAGGGTCCCCCAAAGCCCCCAAAGAAGGCTGAGGGTCCCCCAAAGCGGGCTGAGGGTCCCCCAAAGCCCCCAAAGAAGGCTGAGGGTCCCCCAAAGCTCCCAAAGTGGGCTGAGGGTCCCCCAAAGCCCCCAAAGCGGGCTGAGGGTCCCCCAAAGCTCCCTAAGCAGGTTAAGGAAAACTCTGGGGAAAAAAAGAGTAATGGGAAAATGAATGGAAAAAGTGACCTTCTGGTTGATGTGGGACAAAAGGTCGTCCCTAAAGAAACAGTGGAGACGGCAGAACTCTCTGCATCTGCTGCAAGTGAGGAGAAAATTGAAGCTCAAGTTTTAACAAAAAAAAGAAAAGGAAAAGAGAAAGAGAAAGAAAAAGAGAAAGAGAAAGAGAAAGAGAAAGAGAAAGGTTCTCAGGCCAAGAAAGTGGCAGTGAGTGCGGAGGGAGAGAGAGGAGGAGGTGGAGGTGGAGGAGGTGAAGGAGGAAGAAAGTGAGGAAGAATTAATGGAGGAGGAGGATGAGGAGGATGAAGAAGATGAGGAGGACGAGGAGGAAGAGGACTGTGCCGAGGCCAGCCAGCCTCTCACCGACTCACAAATAAAAACTCTGTTTTTTAAAGTACAGCAAATTAAAGCTTTTCTTAAAACTACAAAAAACAAAAGAGGAATAAAAATAGAAGAGTTTTTTTCTGACAAGAGCTTGCTTTAACAGACTGTAAAGCACAGATGCATCTGTGCTTTACAGTCTGTTAAAGCACAGATGCATCTGTGCTTTACAGTCTGTAAAGCACAGATGCATCTGTGCTTTACAGTCTGTTAAAGCACAGATGCATCTGTGCTTTACAGTCTGTTAAAGCAGATGCATCTTTTTACTGAGCAGGAGTGTTATCGCTTGAAGACCCTGAAGAGGAAGTTACAGCGAGAAGTTTGAAATGAAGAAGAAAAGGACATGTACGGCAGTTAGTATGCTGGGTTTAACATACGTGTTGTTTTGAAGTGTGTCTCTCCTCACATCCTTTTGAATGAGTGATTTTAAAGTCTGCACTTTAAATGTCATGGAGCGGGATGTGGGGAAGAGGGGTGTTTATGAGCTTTTAAAATTAAAAAAGTAAATGTAGCAATGCTACAAGAAACGCACAGCGACACTTTAAACGGGACGGACTGGAGGAGGGAGTGGGATGGGGAGGTGGTGTTAAGTGGTCTTAGCAGTACCAGTGCAGGAGTGGCAGTCCTGTTTGCTAAAGACTTTATCCCCAAGTCCCACACAGTGGAAGAAAGAGCAAAGGGCAGACTGCTGGTGGTGAGAGCTAACTATGAGCTTTTGAATCTGGTTTTTATCAACGTATACGCTCCTAATTCAGGTCCTGCCAGAGTTCAGTTTTTAAAGGAGCTCAGCGCTGTTTTAAGTGAGTGTGAACCAGAAGAGTTTTATTTTTAGGGGGAGATTTTAACTGCACACAGAATGACGAGTTAGATAGGAACCATAGGGACCTCATGCTGCATCCAAAAGAGCCATGACACAGTTAATAGCAACACATAGTCTATCAGACTATGGAGAGAACACACATCACAGACAGTACACATGGGTCCACAGGGAGAACCTTTTATCAATGGCTAGGCAGCTTTGATTGTTTTAAGCACCATTTGAATGTTTTTAAAAAGTGTGCTATAGAGCCTGTTGGTTTCTCTGACCACTCCCTTGTATTGTGTGATGTTTTTATTGCCAACATAAAAAGCAAATCTGCGTATTGGCATTTTAACACTGCTCTGCTTTTAGATACACATTTTAGAGAGGTTTTTATTTATTTTTGGAAAGGTTTTAGAGAAAGGAAGGGGGATTTAACTCATTGAAGCAGTGGTGGGATTGTGGGAAAGATCAAGCAGCTTTGTCTTCAGTACACTCTCAATGTTTCTCGTGACATCACCAAGTCTATGAAGATCTGGAGACGGAAATAGTGGAACTGCAGAGCTTTGCAGAGTCCACAGGAAATCCAGGTTGCATTGAAGACCTCAAATCTAAAAAAGCCATTTTGGCAGACCTGCTGGGTTCTAGAGCACAGGGGGCGCTGGTCCGGTCCCGATTCCAGAGCGCTTCCATGATGGATTCACCCACGAAGTACTTCTTCAGTCTGGAGAAGAAGAACGGGCAGGGCAGGCTGATCCACGCTCTGAGGTCAGCAGGAGGACAGCAGCTGACAGGAAACAGCCAGATCCGGCAGAGAGCGGTGGACTTCTACTGCGACCTCTTCACCAGTGAGTACACCGAAGATGATGGAGGGTTTAATCTGTTCTGCAAGGGCCTACCAACAGTCTCTGAAGAGACAAACAAAGAGCTGGACGGGCCCCTGACTGAGGAGGAACTGTGTGCAGCACTCAAGAGCATGCAGGGGGGGAAGGCCCCTGGAATAGATGGCCTCCCCCCAGAGTTTTACAAGACATTTTGGGACTTTTTAAAAGAGGATCTAATGGACCTTTTTAATGAAAGTTTGAATGACTCTTTCCTCCCTCTGAGCTGCAGAAGAAGCTGTTTTAACCCTCCTTCCGAAAAAAGTGACTTACAGGAAATCAAGAACTGGAGGCCCGTCTCTCTGCTGTGCACCGACTACAAGCTGCTGTCCAGGGCCCTGTCCTCCAGGCTGAGGAAGGTGATGGACCAGGTGGTAGACCGGACCCAGACCTACTGTGTGCCCGGCAGGTCAATTGTTGACAATGTGTCACTAATTCGAGATATTTTGGAAGTCTCTGGTTCATTGGGTTTCGACACTGGTCTGGTTTGATTGGACCAGGAAAAGGCTTTGGACCGGGTTGAGCACCGTTACCTGTGGAAGGTGCTGGAGAGGTTCGGCCTCAGCCCGGGCTTCATCGCCATGATAAAGGTGATGTATGTGAACATTGAGAGTGTGCTTAAGATAAATGGCGGTCTGTCTAGACCCTTTAATGTGACCAGGGGGATAAGACAAGGCTGCTCGATGTCAGGTATGTTGTACACACTGGCAATAGAGCCCATGCTACACAATATCCGCTCTTTTAATGAGGGCCTGTTTTTACCTGGTTTTAATTCACGTTTTATTTTATCGGCCTATGCAGACGACATCATTGTTTTTATAAAAAATCAACAGGATGTTTTAAAGCTAGGGCAGGTAGTGGACACTTTCCAAAAGCTCTCCTCTGCGAAAGTCAACTGGGCCAAAAGTGAGGCCCTAGCAGTGGGGGAGTGGACTGGTGGCCTCCCTCAACTCCCTGGTGGGTTGACATGGAAGAGCGGTGGCCTAAAATATCTGGGAGTCCATCTTGGAGATGAGGTCACACTGGGGAAAAACTGGGAAGGAGTTCTAGGAAAGGTGGAGGGGAAACTCAACAAGTGGCGCTGGATGCTTCCCCACATGTCCTACAGAGGCAGGGTGCTGGTCATCACCAACCTGATAGCATCCAGCCTCTGGCATAAGCTCAAGTGTGTGGATCCCCCCTGCTGGTCTTTTAAAAAAGTTGCAAATTATTATTTTAAATTTCTTTTGGGACACGTTGCACTGGGTTCCTCAGTGCACGCTGTACCTACCAAAAGAAGAGGGGGGGCAAGGGTTGGTGCACCTAGAGAGTCGAGCAGCTGCTTTTAAACTACAGTTTTTACAAAGATACCTGACAGGAAACGATGATGTCGTCTGGAGGCCGGGAGCCAGCACCATCTTAAGGGGGGTAGCAGGCCTGGGTTTGGATGCGTCATTGTTTTTAACAAACTGTGATTTTACTCGTGTGTGTGTTTTGCCTCCGTTTTACAAAGGACTTTTTAAAGTATGGACACTTTTTAAATGGGCCAGAGAGGGTCCTGCAGCATCTCTGTTCTGGCTCCTGGAAGAGCCTCTGGTGTGGGGGGCCCGGCTGGACGTCCAGGACAGCAGCAGACCTGCACTCTCTGAGAGGCTTCGGTCCGTTGGGGTCGTGAAGCTGAGGAACATCGTGGATGCTGCAGGTCCTGGACTCCACAACACCGAGGCTGGGGCCTCTCTGCTCGGCCTGAAGTCGGCCCGCCACACCAGAACCATCCTGAACGAGTGGATTCAGAGGCTAACTGATGATGAGATGGAGATGCTGCGGGAGTACTCTAACAGAAAAGAAACCCCTGATGAAGGGGACCCTTTTCCAGACATTGGGATTTTAGCAGACCAGGATGGGCTAGAATCCGGTCCGTCCATCCGTCCATCCATCCATCCATCCATCCATCCATCCCTCTCTCTCTCTCTTTCTCTCTCTCTCTCTCTCTCTCTCTCTCTCTCTCTCTCTCTCTCTCTCTCTCTCTCTCTCTCTCTCTCTCTCTCTCTCTCTCTCTCTCTCTCTCTCTCTCTCTCTCTCTCTCTCTCTCTCTCCGTCCTATCTATCTATCTATCTATCAATAGTGGCTTAGTGAAGGGTCTTATAGGCATTTTCATTAGAAAGTAGTACACGAGTCTTTCCATATGGCGTATATTATATAAGATAAGACAAGATCTTATCTAGAATTGTGAATATCTTGAATATATTTGTGTTATTGTAGAGTCCAGGGGGATGAAACATGTGAAACCACGCTTTTAGAAACAAACATTAGCCCCTTTAAATGCTAAATATATGATGTAACGTCTCGGGGACCTACCAGTCACTGAATGTTAGGAATGACCCTTTTAATATATGAACATAATTTATATATTTGAATTAATATAATATTATTTCAGAGGAGCCATTCACCACTCCAGCCACTAGAGGGCAGACTTGTGTTAGAAATCCTCCAAAAGGTTTCTCTCCAGATCGCAGAGTGTTTCTGTGAGTTAAAACCACACAATAAACACAACAATGACACAGACACTAAAGTCCACTTTAAAAACAACACATCCTTTTAATGGACATTATATATATAAATATAGCTTCTCTTAATAACTGGACTTAAACTCCCACTGTACATTTTACATTTATGTTCAATTTAATATTGAATAATCCATTTCATGCACAATAATATCCTGCATTATATTTGTTACTGGAAGTTTGTATTTCCACATGTATATATATATATTTTTACTTTTTACTTTTTAATGCTATTTTATTTCTATTTCAGAAATATTTTTGGACTGTTTATTTCTAGTGTCTTAATTTCTCTTATCGCCTTGTTTTTTATGCTGCTGCAACGCAAACATTTCCCAAATTGGGATCAATAAAGTATCTATCTATCTATCTATCTATCTATCTATCTATCTATCTATCTATCTATCTATCTATCTATCTATCTATCTATTTACTATCGCGAGATTACAGTGAACCTTTCCCACGGGAACAGATGTTTCCCATGAGGAGCTCCGCCCCTCAACACACCATGGAGACTCAATGCACACAAGCCCCGCCTCCTCTCGCTTCCCATTGGTTCAAGGAGGAGGCTGTAGCCGCGCCTCCTGAGCTCTGATTGGACAGGAGCTTCTGCCATCAGGAAAGAAACACGGAAAAAGATCAAAAAAAGTTCTGGAGCGAAGAGAACCGGATCCTGCTGTCAGAGAGAGGGTTCACCGGAGGAATAAGTACCGACAAGAGTCGGCGAGGAGGGGGAGCAGCGCGAGGACAGGTGTGTTTGTTCTGTTTCCGAGCAGACACACGGACAGGTGCAGATCAATCCGCCTCGCAAGTTTTGTATTCCTGGTTTTATTTTGAAAGTGGATCGTTCCCCTCCAGCTGCTCCGTGTTTCCTGGAGGATTCTCTGCGGGGAAAGGAGCGAGGTTCCCGGCGTCAGGAGAACCGCCACCCCCCGCTGCGTCACTACTGCAGGTGAAGGGGATGTTCCTCCGCACAGCAGGGGGGCTTCAGCTGCAATATCACCACGGGATCTATTTTCTGTCCCTCTTTCTTATGGAATACAACACAACAACAACTCCTGCAAACCTGATGGATTTTCCCATGCGTCACTGCGACTGAAGGACGAGCCCTTTCTCTCTCTCTGCAGACACACAAACACACACACACACACACACACACACACACACACACACACACAGGGAGGATACAGTAGACTCTCTCTCTGCCTTTAAACATTTAAGAGGAGGTAACATGACACGAGAAATTCTCAGAACAAACCTCTGTTCACCCTCTGTCTGAAACCAGAGCCCACACACACACACACACACACACACACACACACACACACACACACACAGTGAAGCTCACACACACATATACATAAACACACACACACCATGTCCAAAACACTGAAGAAGAAGAAGCACTGGTCCTCGAAGGTGCAGGAATGCAGCGTCTCGTGGGGGGGTGAGGGAGGGGAGGTGCGCGTGCACGGGGGCGCGGAATTGGGGGAGTTCCCGCACCTCGCGCACACCGTCCCCGAGGAGGAGGGGGCGCTGCTCGTGCACGCGGGCAGGGCTCCGTGCGCGGGGGACGTGCTGCTGGAGGTGAACGGCACCCCGGTGAGCGGACTCACACACCGGGACACTCTGGCGGTGATCCGGCACTTCCGGGAGCCCGTCAGACTCAAGACCGTCAGACCAGGTGTGTAACTGACACACGCACGCACGCACATTGTTACATATGCACGCACCTATGGGACAGGTGAGGCTGGTTTCATGAATACATAATGAGGGGAGCCTGTGTGTGCAGGACAGTGTGTAAATGGTCCAGGTGTGTGTGTAGGGTTGCCTGTTCTCCTATGTGTGTCTGTATCTATAACACACACACACACACACACACACACACACACACACACACACACACACACACACACACACACACACAGCTCAGCTAGAAGCTCACTGACTGGACTTGTGTGTCTGTCAGGAGGTGTGTGTTTTCGTGTGGTGATGGATTTAATAGCATTTACCCGAAACACTGATCCTGGATTTGGTGTGTGTGTGTGTCTCTAATTGAACCAATTAGAGCTGGTCTTCAGCTCAGCAGGGGGCCGATCAGACGTCTGCTCGAGGATGTAATGAAACTGCTCTCTAATATCTGACTTTTTCTGAATTTCTTTAGTTATAGTTTCCTTTGGTAACTGGACTGTTCTTATATATCTTATCAAGTCTTTAGACCCCTCAAAGCTCTTTACAGACTACGAGTCATACACACACTCTCACACACACACACACACACACACACACACACACACACCTCTCAACTTAAAAGAAGTAGAAAATAAACATGTAGAAATCCAAATGCACAGGAAGAGGTTTCTCATGCAGTACCCACACACACACACTCTCAGATGTGTGTGTAAGCGTAGCTGCATTCAGCTCCTGCAGCTACGCTTACACACACATCAGGAGAGCAATGCATGATGGGAAAAGGCTTGTGGACACAGGATAAATAATGATGAATATTCTGACAGTTCACATGCAGGGAAACCATCTGAACATCATGGATGGAAACATTTCTGTAGGTACAGGTGAAGAGGGTTATCGTCAGTCAGCGCTCGCTCGCTCTCTCGCTCTCGCTCGCTCTCTCGCTCTCGCTCTCTCTCTCTGGTTCTTTTATTTTGGTAGTTTGTACGTAGTGTTATGGATCTATTAGACTCTTCATCAGGTGTGTAGTGTTTCCTCTCTCTCTCTCTCTCTCTCGCTCTCTCTGTCTCTGTCTCTGTCTCTGTCTCTGTCTCTGTCTCTCTCTCTCTCTCAGGTGTGTAGTGGTTCATTGTACTAAATAGAGCAGGTGCCAGAAGGCCTCCAGGTCACAGCATGAATAATAGAGAGAGATCATTAATTAATTGAGTTTATATCTCCCACCTGTTGGCTTCCTCTTCCTCTTCTACACATCCCTCACTCACCTGTGAAGAGTATTCCTTCACCTTCATCATCATCATCCTCACTTTGTGTGCACCCTTTCTACCAAAGATAACTCCTTGTGTCTGTTAGTTGGCATTAAACACCTGCAGTTCAGCTCTCCTAGAGCGACGTGTCTGCGTGTCTGGGCCCTCTGGTTCCTTTAGGGATTTGAACCGGCAACCCTCTGGTTCCTTTAGGGATTTGAACCGGCAACCCTCTGGTTTCCTTAGGGATTTGAACCAGCAACCCTCTGGTTCCTTTGGGGATTTGAACCGGCAACCCTCTGGTTCCTTTAGGGATTTGAACCGGCAACCCTCTGGTTTCTTTAGGGATTTGAACCAGCAACCCTCTGGTTCCTTTGGGGATTTGAACCAGCAACCCTCTGGTTCCTTTGGGGATTTGAACCAGCAACCCTCTGGTTCCTTTGGGGATTTGAACCGGCAACCCTCTGGTTCCTTTGGGGATTTGAACCGGCAACCCTCTGGTTCCTTTGGGGATTTGAACCGGCAACCCTCTGGTTCCTTTGGGGATTTGAACCAGCAACCCTCTGGTTCCTTTGGGGATTTGAACCGGCAACCCTCTGACCCTCTGAGTCTCTGCACACTTATATAAACTGCTTCATGAATTAGAGACGACGGACAGTTTGACTGAAAGTATCCCACGGTCCAACATCTCCTGAATAAATCATCTCTCTACTCCATCAGGAGAAAGATCAGGAGAGAGAGGTGTGTGTGTGTGTGTGTGTGTGTGTGTCAGCTGTCCACCTGATGTGACTCCTCCTCCTCCCATAACCCCGTCACACTCCTGCAGCTGAATACTAAAACACTTTCCCTGCTGCAAACCTCTGAGGAGCATTTCCTCCTCCTCCTCTTCCTCCTCTTCCTCTTCCTCCTCCTATTCCTCCTCTTCCTTCTCCTCTTCCTCCTCCTCCTCCTCCTCCTCCTCCTCTCTTCATGGTGCAGTGTCTCCATGGAGCTGCACTGCGGTAACAAACAAACACAGGGATCAGGTTTCTGACACACACACACACACACACGACACAGAGCAGCTCTTCCTCATCCCCTCTGAAGATGAAGATGCACATTGTTTAAGCTAACGTGTGATTATATGTTATATCTTTCCACCTAAACGTGTGTTTCTTACTGCAAAAGGAGACGTTTCCACTGGAGTTTGATTTGATAAAGCAGAGCCACTAAATACGGTCTTCACATTAAAGCAGAACTAACATCCAGCGCTCTGTGTTCTGACTCCTCGTTCATCCAATCAGAAGAGACTCAGTGTTGTGATACCTTTAAGATGTCTCACCCAGACATCAGCATAGGTCATAATCAGCAGATGTATGGACAGTAAAAGGAGTAAAGCGTTACTACTGTCCAACTTTAACACTTAGTGAATGTGAAGGATGGAGAGAGGGAGCTTGTGGGCAGGTTTTCATCCATTTAGAGGTTTTTCAACACATTAGATATATTTACATGATGTGTGTGTGTGTATGACGTCAACAAGTGCACGGGAGCTTTGGTATTGGCCTATTTTTATAATATAGGAAATGACAGTGTGTGTTTCTGTTAACGTGGACATGTTCGTCTCTCGTCCTCTCTGTCTCTGAGTGTCTCATCAGCATGCAGAGCGTCTAACAGTTATTGATCCGAGGTGTGTGTGTGTGTGTGTGTGTGTGTGTGTGTGTGTGTGTGTGTGTGTGTGTGTGTGTGTGTGTGTGTTGTGGTGTGTGTGTGTGTGTGTGTGTGTGTGTGTGTGTGTGTGTGTGTGTGTGTGTGTGTGTGTGTGTGTGTGTGTGTGTGTGTGTGTGTGTGTGTGTGTGTGTGTGTGTGTGTGTGTGTGTGTGTGTGTGTAGTCTGCACCTGTGTGTTTCACTGATGGGAGGGAGATCTATCTCAATGTGATCTGTGTGTATAGATCAATACTCTGTGTGTATAGATCAATACTCTGTGTGTATAGATCAATACTCTGTGTGTATAGATCAATACGCTGTGTGTATAGATCAATACTCTGTGTTTACATGTGAAACACCTTCCTGTAAATGCAAGAAAAAGATGAGTAAAGTCCCATAAATGTCGCGTGTGTAATTTCTCTATTTGTGCATCGGCTCGTTACACACATTCTATCCATATTGACTAGATATTTATAAAAAGCCAACACACACACACACACACACACACACACACACACACACACACACACACACACAGACTGGAGTCACAAATGGCGTATTGAAAGTTGTAGTTTATCTGTTAATTACTTAATAGTTTTCAAAGAATTGCAGATCCGTTTGTATAAGCGCAATACAGACAGACAGACAGGCAGGCAGACAGACAGACAGGCAGGCAGACTCTGGAGACTCGATAGCAGACGGACAGGCAGGCAGACAGACAGGCAGGCAGACAGACAGGCAGGCAGACAGACAGACAGGCAGACTCTGGAGACTCGATAGCAGACAGGTAGGCAGGCAGGCAGACAGACTCTGGAGACTCGATAGCAGGCAGGCAGACAGGCAGACAGACAGGCAGACAGACAGGCAGGCAGACAGACAGACAGGCAGACTCGATAGCAGACAGGCAGGCAGGCAGGCAGGCAGGCAGACAGACAGACAGACAGACAGACTCGATAGCAGACGGACAGGCAGGTGGACAGGCAGGCAGACAGACAGGCAGGCAGACAGGCAGACAGGCAGACAGGCAGAAAGACAGGCAGGCAGACAGGCAGACAGACAGTTCTCTCTGCAGGCTGACGCAGTGAGACTCTGAGGCTAGAGACACACGAAAACGAACCGAATTCGTTATCAACAGTCTTCCGTCCACACGAGACCGCTGGAGAAGCTGTAGTACATATGCCGGGCCTGTAAGTGGCGCTGTACTTCCGCCACAAAATACACCAAAAGCAGCGAAGAAGACTTCCCGTGCATGGTTGCCATGGTTGCCATGGTTGCCATGGTTGCCCTTCTGTTTATTCTCCGCTGTGGACGCTCTGGCTCTTTCTCTCCCTCCCCGAGGCGAGCGTGTGCTCCTGCTCTCCGGTAGTCCAGCAGCAGATGAAGAACACCCACCTCTCGGCCTCTTCCAAGGGACGAGGGGACCGGGCGGCAGAGTCTCCGCCTCTTCCAAGGGACGAGGGGACCGGGCGGCAGAGTCTCCGCCTCTTCCAAGGGACGAGGGGACCGGGCGGCAGAGTCTCCGCCTCTTCCAAGGGACGAGGGGACCGTGCGGCAGAGTCTCCGCCTCTTCCAAGGGACGAGGGGACCGTGCGGCACAGTCTCCGCCTCTTCCAAGGGACGAGGGGACTGGGCGGCAGAGTCTCCGCCTCTTCCAAGGGACGAGGGGACCGTGCGGCAGAGTCTCCGCCTCTTCCAAGGGACGAGGGGACCGGGTGGCAGAGTGTCCGCCTCTTCCAAGGGACGAGGGGACCGGGTGGCAGAGTGTCCGCCTCTTCCAAGGGACGAGGGGACCGGGCGGCAGAGTCTCCGCCTCTTCCAAGGGACGAGGGGACCGGGCGGCAGAGTTTCCGTTGTTGGTGCTTTGTTGATCTGTTGTTGGTGCTTTGTTGATCTGTTGTTGGCGATATGTAAATCCCAGTTTCCCAACTCTTATTTCCCATGACTTTCTGGCCCTGATGCATCCTGGGAGTGCAGAATATATGAATACTTCCTGTCCTGTGATGACCCTCTTGGTTTAGTCTCTGTCCCATCACTGAACACACTGTAAACACTCAGCTTTCTGGGGTCTTTCCCTCGCCTGTAGTGTGTGTTAGTGCATGTCAACGGTCTGCAGAGGCTGAAATCCCCGTGTTTCTTCAGTGTGAGTCTAAATCTCACAGATAATCACTTTAATATAATATCAAACTCAGAAAAGCAGCAAATCTCCACATGTTAGACGCTGACAACATGTTCTGTCATGATGCGTGGAGAACCCGCTGGAACCATGATTTAATCAGAGCTTTCTAATCATTGTTTGTTCATTGACTAAGTTTCTTTACATATTGCCTCCTAACCTGTTCACCGTCACCTCTTTCCCTCCCTGTGTGTCAGGGTGTTATCTATCAGGTATTTCTGGATGATGAGAGGAATGCAGTTATTTTGGTTTTGTTACCAACAGGTGCTGCTTGTTGTTCTCTTTGTTTCACTGAAGCCTCTCCCTGCAGATGAAGAGACGTTTCTGTCCTAACTCCTCATAATACTAACTTAGATCCATATAGTGCCTTTCAGGGGACCCAAGGTCTTTGAAGAACTCCTGTTGGTTAAGGGATCTGTAGATACACACCAGATTATATTGAATTCAGTCAGTGGATGATACGTTCGTCTGCTTTTATAAACCACTTTGTCTCTAAGTATTATCTAAAGGTGCTATTTCTACCTTATGTTTCTGTTAACACACTGAACGTGTGTCTTTAGTTTAATCTCCAGTCCTCCTCCAGATCTCAGACTGTGTCCTCTAAACTGGTTTCTGTGTGTTGTCTGAGACGTCTCCTGATTAGATCAGTGTGTTGCTCTGAGAGAGGAATGCAGTCAGTCAGGTGAGACTGAGAGAGAGACCTGCAGTCAGTCAGTCGAGACTGAGAGAGAGACCTGCAGTCAGTCGAGAGAGAGAGACCTGCAGTCAGTCAGTCGAGACTGAGAGAGAGACCTGCAGTCAGTCAGTCAGTCGAGAGAGAGAGAGAGAGAGAGACCTGCAGTCAGTCAGTCGAGACTGAGAGAGAGACCTGCAGTCAGTCAGTCAGTCAGTCAGTCAGTCAGTCAGGAGAGACTGAGAGAGACCTGCAGTCATTCTGCTTTCAAACCTCTGATCTGCTGCTACATGATGAAGCATCAGATCTCAGAGTCAGAACGAAACACGGAGACGTTCCTCAGTCTCACAGAAACACGTGTCATATGTTATTTTATCTTTCTCTTGAATATCATTTACATCTGTTATGTTTTTGTTTTGTTAGACAGACAGACAGACAGACAGACAGACAGACAGACAGACAGACAGACAGACAGACAGACAGACAGACAGACAGACAGACAGACAGACAGACAGACAGACAGACAGACAGACAGACAGACAGACAGACAGACAGACAGACAGACACCCCCTGAGTCACTCTCAGCCTGCTGTTTCTCTACATTCCTCACACCCTCTGGACTGATGTCACTCTGACGTCTGCTCTCCGGGAAGCTCCGTGTTTATTTTATTGGAGTTCAGTTGTCCAACATTTGAGGTTAAAGAGTTAGCAGCAGTAGAACACGTCAACCAATGCTTTGAAAAACTATCAGTTTGTTTATTGCATTTTTTATTATAGTAATTGTATTAACGTTGCACTTTTCAATCTGATGCATCTGGTGCTTTCCAGGTAGAAAGACTAACAACACTCTTCTAAGGAGTATAAGGATCTTATATCAGCAACAAGAGAACACACCAGAGCAGACTGACTCACATATAAGCACCAGCTGGTAGAAACTCTCTGGCACCCATCCACATGTCCCATGAACATGTCCCATCCACATGTCCCATCCACATGTCCCATGAACATGTCCCATGAACATGTCCCATCCACATGTCCCATGAACATGTCCCATCCACATGTCCCATCCACATGTCCCATCCACATGTCCCATGAACATGTCCCATCCACATGTCCCATCCACATGTCCCATGAACATGTCCCATGAACATGTCCCATCCACCTGTCCCATCCACCTGTCCCATCCACATGTCCCATCCACATGTCCCATTCACATGTCCCATGAACATGTCCCATCCACATGTCCCATGAACATGTCCAATCCACATGTCCCATCCACATGTCCCATGAACATGTCCCATGAACATGTCCCATCCACATGTCTCACATGTCCCATCCACATGTCCCATGAACATGTCCCATCCACATGTCCCATTCACATGTCCCATCAACATGTCCCATTCACATGCTAACAGGCCCGGATGTCTTAGAATATTCTCTGCATCGTTAGGTGTCCTTGGGTGCTTTGGAAGGCGCCACACAATAACATGTATTATTATATATTATTATTATTATTAAAAAGGGTCCGGGTTATTAGCCTACTTTATTAAATAATCATTAGCCCTCTCATATCAGTGGATATTCCTGATGTTACAGAACTGAAGGAAACACAGAAATGTGACTTGTTAAAGATCTAAAAGCACGGTGTAGTCTTTAAATCTTATCTGCAGATATCAGAGAGTTTCCTCCGCTGTGTGTTTCCTCTCCAGAGATACGACCCTCTCTGTGTTCTGCAGAAGTAACACATGGTCTGAGGTGGATGTGAACACAGAGATACGACCCTCTGTGTGTTCTGCAGGAGTAACACATGGTCTGAGGTGGATGTGAACACAGAGATACGACCCTCTGTGTGTTCTGCAGGAGTAACACATGGTCTGAGGTGGATGTGAACAGAGATACGACCCTCTGTGTTCTGCAGGAGTAACACATGGTCTGAGGTGGATGTGAACAGAGATACGACCCTCTGTGTTCTGCAGGAGTAACACATGGTCTGAGGTGGATGTGAACACAGAGATACGACCCTCTCTGTGTTCTCCAGGAGTAACACATGGTCTGAGGTGGATGTGAACACAGAGATACGACCCTCTCTGTGTTCTGCAGGAGTAACACATGGTCTGAGGTGGATGTGAAGACAGAGAGACGACCCTCTCTGTGTTCTGCAGGAGTAACACATGGTCTGAGGTGGATGTGAACAGAGATACGACCCTCTCTGTGTTCTGCAGGAGTAACATATGGTCTGAGGTAGATGTGAACAGAGATACGACCCTCTCTGTGTTCTGCAGGAGTAACACGTGGCTGTTAAGGGACAGGTAAGATAAGGGTAGAGATCAGTCAGATGAGCAGTGGCTGCAGAGACGCTCATTTGATCTGCTCCGTCCTTCTGTTTGCTCGCTGGATGCTTTGAGACGTGGAACAACAGAAACACATTATATACTGAAGAGAGAGAGAGAGAAATCAAATGAGACGAGTTATAATAAATGAAGACGGGTAGAAAATACAAGAATAAAAGTTAAAGTGCAGCGAAAAATATGAAGAGTTTTGGGATTTATTTAAATGCAGCTGCTAGAAGAAGAGTGGTGTGTGTGTGTGTGTGTGTGTGTGTGTGTGTGTGTGTGTGTGTGTGTGTGTGTGTGTGTGGTGTGTGTGTGTGTTGTGTGTGTTGTGTGTGTGTGTGTGTGTGGTGTGTGTGTGTGTGTGTGTGTGTGTGTGTGTGTGTGTGTGTGTGTGTGTGTGTGTGTGTGTGTGTGTGTGTGTGTGTGTGTGTGGCTGCTCTTGTTTGTTGGTTTCGGGGGAGTTTCTGCAGCAGCATTGTGTTTCATGGAGCCAGTTATTCCAGACTGAAGAATGAAGACGTCTCTCAGAAACAGACAGACGGAGAGGCAGGCAGACAGGCGGACAGGCAGACAGACGGAGAGACAGACAGACAGACAGACGGAGAGACAGGCAGACAGACGGAGAGACAGACAGGCAGACAGACAGACGGAGAGACAGACAGACAGACAGACGGAGAGACAGGCAGACAGACAGACGGGCAGACAGACGGAGAGACAGACAGACAGACAGACGGACAGACAGAGAGACAGGCAGACAGACGGAGAGACAGGCAGACAGACGGAGAGATAGGCAGACAGACGGAGAGACAGACGGAGAGACAGGCAGACAGACGGAGAGACAGGCAGACAGACGGAGAGACAGGCAGACAGACGGAGAGACAGACAGACAGACGGAGAGACAGGCAGACAGACGGAGAGACAGGCAGACAGACGGAGAGACAGACGGACGGAGAGACAGGCAGACAGACGGAGAGACAGGCAGACAGACAGACGGAGAGACAGACAGACAGACAGACAGACAGACAGACGGAGAGACAGGCAGACAGACAGACAGACAGACGGAGAGACAGGCAGACAGACGGAGAGACAGGCAGACAGACAGACAGACAGACAGACGGAGAGACAGGCAGACAGACAGACAGGCAGACAGACGGAGAGACAGACAGACAGACGGAGAGACAGACAGGCAGACAGACAGACAGACTCTCTCCTGAAAGCAGCTGATGTTTGTTTCACGATGACCTATCTTCAGAATCACCTGTAAACAAAACTGTGTGAGAAATACACTTTATGGAAGTGTGTGTGTGTGTGTGTGTGTGTGTGTGTGTGTGTGTGTGTGTGTGTGTGTGTGTGTGTGTGTGTGTGTGTGTGTGTGTGTGTGTGTGTGTGTGTGTGTGTGTGTGTGTGTGTGTGTGTGTGTGGCTGATTGTCGTTAATATCAAAACAATCCTGTGATGCTTGCGGCTCTAAAGCAGTCAGCGTGTCCGTCTGTGTCGGGTCATTAAACTGCAGGGAGGTGGACTCTGAACCTCACACACACACACACACACACACACACACACACACACACACACACACACACACACACAGAGATACACTCATCCACATGACGTTGACTGTACCGTAAATTCTATCATCCCAATTATTGGAAATCAGGTGGAATTTGAAGGCGGGTCTAAAGTGTGTATTTATAGTGTGTGTTAGTAAGAGGGAGTTTCTGTGTGTGTGTGTGTGTGTGTGTGTGTGTGTGTGTGGGCGGGCGGCGGCGGGCGGGCGGGCGGGCGCATTCCTGTGTTTCCTTATCGTAGTAGTGCAATAGTTGTCTCTATCGGTCAGAGGGCTGATGCGGGACATTTCATCATTAATAAAATAACTACAAAAAATTGTAATAATAATATTTTCATAAAATAAATATATTTATTGAAGTTACATTTTCTAATAAATATTCCAATAATTTCCAAACCAAGAGAAATTATCACATTTTTTGCCGTTTACTTTCTTTTCAGCTAAACCAGTTTTGCAAATGTTCAAATGTTTTCAAATTTAAAAAACATTTCAAACCCAGAGAAGTGTGTGTGTGTGTGTGTGTGTGTGTGTGTGTGTGTGTGTGTGTGTGTGTGTGTGTGTGTGTGTGTGTGTGTGTGTGTGTGTGTGTGTGTGTGTGTGTGTGTGTGTGTGTGTGTGTGTGTGTGTGTGTGTGTGTGTGTGTGTGTGTGTGTGTGTGTGTGTGTGTGTGTAACGTGAGTTTCAGCCTCTGTGCAGGAGATAACCTGCTGAGTAAACATTGAGAACAAACTGAGCTCAATGTTTGCTGCAGACTCTCACCTGTTCACAACACACACACACACACACACACACACACACACAAACACACACACACCAAACTGCAGCTACTATTAGACACATAACACACACATCAGTTTCATTCTCTTCATCATCTTTAAAGTATGATAAAGGGAAGCGGGCATCAAAACAGACTTCCCAAGCTGCGACGTATCTTTCCTAACGTGCACTTCTCTGATTATTTAACGTAGCGTGTGCTGCCTCTTTAACCCAGCATCCTCTCACACTTCCAAATCCACTCAAAATGAACCGATATCGGCCCACCGGGGTACAGCACCCCAGAATTGAGCCAGTTCGAAATGCTAATAAACACTATGCTAACACACTCCCTCCTCTTCACTGATTTCTGGACTTTGCTCCTGATCTGATATCAGAGGTTCTGATTGGATCAGCTGCAGCATGTGACTCATACTAACTGTGTGTGTGTAGTCGGGAGAGATTAGCTCTGTGTGAAGTTAGTCATGTGATGCGTTCAGGGTCTCATGTGGTGCGTTCAGGGTCTCATGCTGTGCAGCCGGCAGTACATTATTACCCAGAATCCCCTGCACTGAGTCTCTTTGAAATCTCTCCAAGTTCTTCAGGATCCTTCAAACAGGGTTATTGTGTGTGTGTGTGTGTGTGTGTGTGTGTGTGTGTGTGTGTGTGTGTGTGTGTGTGTGTGTGTGTGTGTGTGGTGTGTGTGTGTGTGTGTGTGTGTGTGTGTGTGTGTGTGTGTGTGTGTGTGTGTGTGTGTGTGTGTGTGTGTGTGTGTGTCCTGATGAAAAGACAGTTTGTGTTTTGTAATGAAGAGTACCCTGCATGGAAGTGTGTGTATGCATTATGTGGAGGAGACACACCCACACACACACACACTGAGATGTTCTCAGAGAGTTATTATTCATCACAGTAATCACACGACTTCAGAAAATATGTGTCCTGAGAAAGAGGGAAAGGGGGGGGCTATTGTTCTCCTGATCCATGCTCAGTGTGTGTGAGCTGCTGTGCATGACTTGTCTTGGGGTCAGGAGGAACAACAACAGTGTGTTATGCTGCACTCTGCAAGCAGCTGGTGCTTTACTTACAGACACACACACACACGGACACACACACACACACACACAGAAACACACACACACACAGACACACACACGGACACACAAACACACACGGACACACACACACAGAAACACACACACACACAGACACACACACACACATACGGATACACACACACAGACAGACAGACACACACACACACGGACACACACACAGAAACACACACAGACACACACACACACGGACACACACACAGAAACACAGACACACACACACACACACGGACACACACACACACACGGACACACACACACAGAAACACACACACAGACACACACACACATACGGATACACACAGACAGACACACACACCACAGACACACACACACAGAAACACACAGACACACACACACACGGACACACACACAGACACAGACACACACACACACACGGACACACACACAGAAAAACAGACACACATGGACACACACACACAGAAACACACACAGACACACACACACACACATACGGATACACACACACAGACAGAAACACACACACACACACAGAAACACACACACACACGGACACACACAGACAGACACACGGACACACACACACAGAAACACACACACACATACACACAGAAACACACACACACACACATACGGATACACACACACAGAAACACACACACACGGATACACACACACAGAAACACACACACACACATATGGATACACACACACAGAAACACACACACACACACACACACACACACACATGCATACTTTGTTGTAGTTCAGTGAGCACAGCGCCAGGTCATTGTTAAGTCAACTATAGATGTGTGTGTGCGTACTGGGGTTAAGGGCGTAGACGTGTGTGTGTATATGTCTGCAGCAGCGTCCTGTGAGCAGCTGTGTGTGTGTGTGTGTGTGTGTGTGTGTGTGTTGTGTGTGTGTGTGTGTGTGTGTGTGTGTGTGTTGTGTGTGTGTGTGTGTGTGTGTGTGTGTGTGTGTGTGTGTGTGTGTGTGTGTGTGTGTGTGTGTGTGTGTGTGTGTGTGTGTGTGTGTGTCCAAGACCAGCTGCTAGAAACCCTCACAGCCAGTCAGAGTCCTTCAGCATTCATTAGTTTCCAGTTTGAAGATGTTTCTAGATGTTTCTAGATGTTCTTTAAAAGGTGCAGGTGTTTATTGACATGGTTAGCATCGCTCGAAGCTCCTGTAGTCTCACCAGAACACTGTTTAGAGGTCGGCAGAGAGGTGTAAGTTTAAATATTTCATCAAGTGTTGTGAGGAATGTGCTGCAGGTCTTCTGAGATAATGGTTTGTTGTCATGCAGGGAAATGAGTCGGGGAGTAAAAGCAGATCAACTTGATGTCTGGATGTTTTGTAGAGCTGATGTAAACTGAGTGAAAGTGGAGACTTGCATCATTTTAGAAAGTAGGACATTGTGTTAGAACAGTGCAGATTTGAGGGCAACAACTCTGCTCTCTTATTTGCTCACAACACAGTAAAGTGTGCTGCGTATTCAGAGCGGGAGTGGCGGAGCGGGCGGTGATTTCCTGGGCTTTTGATGGTATTATAATGAGCTGGAAATCATTAGCGATCTGCTCTCTGATGTTCTTCTAACAGATGTTTCCTTCAGACGATGACCTCGTGATTCTGCAGATCGATGAGTCGACATTTCTCTTTCTCTCTACCTGTGAGTTATTCCTGGAGGAAGGACGATGCGTCGTATTGATTCTGGTGCCTGATCACTTCTGTAGATCTCATCTGATGAGTGTCTGCCGTGCTCAGAATACACGCCTCGAAAACACCGCTGCAGCTGTAAAAATACATCTTTCATCTGTTTGCATCTTGCTAATTATCTATCTAATATCATATTCCATTTACTTGTTTATAGACTCTTCTTGCACTATTTCTATTCTATTTGTATTTACTTGCACATCTCAAAACATTCTCTTGCACTATTTGATCAGTTGTATTAGTTCTATGTCCTATATATATTCATGTTGCTCTGTTGGAGGAGGACTCCAGTTTTTCATTGACGTATCTCCACTGAAGCTGCTGAGCTCACGGTGAGAGAGACCTGGATCCACCTATCAGCTGCTGAGCTCATGGTGAGAGAGACCTGGATCCACCTATCAGCTGCTGAGCTCATGGTGAGAGAGACCTGAATCCACCTATCAGCTGCTGAGCTCATGGTGAGAGAGACCTGAATCTTGAATCTTTCAATTCTTTATTTTTCTTAAAAACGTTCAGCAACTTGAGGAAACATGCGCAGCGTTTACTAAAAGCTGCAGAAACCAAACGTTTAGAGGACACGCCCCCTCACGTAGGAACAGAAGCTCTCCGACAGTTTTCAAAACGCTTCGAGCTATAAATGCAGAAACGTTTCCCAATTTGGGATCACAATAAAGTTCTTCTTCTCTTATCTCATATTTTCTGTAGCGTCCGTGTGGTTTTGAAATGATGACTTTAAGCTCATGAACCAAAGTCAACAACCTCCCAACTGCAGAAACAGAAACAACCCAGCAGCACTTGAACACAACTCCAACTAAATACAACAATGTTTAGTAACGGGTAACGTTTAGTAACAGGGTGTATCCCCCCCCCCCCTGGTCTCTTTATGTAAGAGCCTCCATTAGCTCGGGGTCATAAGAAGAGGCTAATTGGCAACCGGTGCCCTGCAGGGACAAAAAGGGGGGGGGGCATCAAAACATATGGAGGAGGAGGAGGAGGAAGAGCTGCAGTTTAATTAAGGATTGTGTGTGTGTGTGTGTGTGTGTGTGTGTGTGTGTGTGTGTGTGTGTGTGGTGTGTGGGTGTGTGTGTGTGTGGTGTGTGTTGTGTGTTGTGGTGTGTGTGTGTGTGTGTGTGTGTGTGGTGTTGTGTGTGTGTGTGTGTGTGTGTGTGTGTGTGTGTGTGTTCCAGCTGAGTGCACATTAGAAGGATTGCATCATTAATATGCAGAGGATTAGTGAAGAGGCATCTGTACTGCAGCTAGCTGTTAGCACGGTATGTGTGTGTGTCCCCCCCCCCCTCGATCAATGATTAGCAGGACAGACCCTCTGGATTTGCTTTGGATTAAAGGCCAATTTCCTCTGAGACGTCTCTGTAATCCCTGCAAGACGCCGTTTAATCTGAGGCTGTGGAGACGCAATCTGCCAACACACACACACACACACACACACACACACACACACACACACACACACGTCTCTGTGGGCAGGACTGTTTTGACCTCTTTCAGTGTAGCTCTGTCCTCTGATTGGCTGGTTCTGAGCGGGCTCTGCTGCATGCTGATTGCAGCTCTCGGTTATAGGGTTCCTCAGATCTCCATCCCTCTCTGCATCCTACCCATCATGCACCATGCTCTTGTTCCTCCTCCATGCTCTCATCTATAGCCCTGTCTCTCTCCAGTTGATCGATGGAGGGTCCGGTTCCCCTGCAGCTTCCTCTGGATCAATACTTCTTCATAACAACCTCCCTGAAGCATGGACCCCTCCAGAGATCCTGTCCCTCCTTCAGACCTGCTCACAGGCTGATGTGATGTCCATAATGCTCCGTGTGACGATATGTCACGTTCAGACGCTGCTCCTCACAGAGGGGACAGCAGTTTGAGGTCTCTATATAATAATAATAATACATTTGATTTAAGGCGCCTTTCATGACACCCAAGGACAATGTGTTAAATATTCTAAGAGGTCAAGGCAACAGAACCTGATAAAAACACAAACCTACCATCATGGAGAGGACAAGACTCTGTATCTGCTCCTTCTTTGTGTGAGAGCTGTGAAGCAGCCACAGTTAATGATCTTACTAAAGGGATGTTTGGACGTATTCATCTGAGAGCTGAGGTGCTTCTATTGACCCTGTGTGTGTGTGTGTGTGTGTGTGTGACGTTCTTCATCTTAGAGAACAGTGTCAGACCTCCGTTGTTCATGTTTTCTATGTCGTGTATCATCTTGAGTCAGAATCAGAGGTCAGGTTTTATTCCACCTCCTGGTCTCAGAGCAGATTTCGGGGAAACATGATGTCATCTCGTTTAGCGCTGAAAGACTATTGTGTTCAATTATCGGGGAGAGAGCGGGGTTTCCTTCCTGTCTTTGTGGGGAGATGTTGTTCTGCAGCACCACTGTGTGTGTGTGTGTGTGTGTGTGTGTGTGTGTGTGTGTGTGTGTGTGTGTGTGTGTTTCTAGCACAAGGAGAAAGGGTTGCTGAATTCAGAACCAATTTATAGCACACATCCCTCGTGTCATTCCTAACATGTAGGCACATCTTCAGCAGCTGTTTAAAGGTCTCCTATCATGCAGAATGCACTCTCTGATGTCTTCTCTACATCACCATGTGTCCCCGGTGTGTCCCCGGTGTGTCAGGAGACTCACAAAGTGATGTCTCCTCTACATCACCATGTGTCCCCGGTGTGTCAGGAGACTCTCTGTCTCTCTCTGTCTCTCTCTGTCTCTCTGTCTAACCCACAAATACAAAATAAAAAATACTGCAAGAAGTCTATCTACACGTAAATAGAATATGATATCTACAAGTACATAATATGAAATTAAATAATGTACATTAAGACAACATGAAATACGGTTTATTGCGCTGATAACTGTTTCTATAAATGAGTAGATCTGAAGATGACGAACAGACATCCTGACATTTGTGGGAAGGTCGTTTCTCTACGAGCAGAAACAATGAGAGTGAGAGGCTGTGAGAGTGTGTGTGTCCTGATTACACTCAGCTCTCTGATGCTTTGTGACACACAGCAGATCTGAATACACTTGACCTTGAGACACACACACACACACACACACACACTCTCCAGCAGTGTGTTCCAGTCTGCAGCAAAACAAACGCTGCCATGTGGAGAGAGCTCTGTGAACAAGACGGCATGTCTCATGTCTCTATAATCACATCTGAAGTTGAATATAGATTGCAAACAGAGCAGGAGGTCGACTGATCTCTCTTCAGCTGTGATTCTGTTTTACTCAAAACATCCAGACAGAGACAGGAGGAGACAGGAGGAGACAGGAGGAGACAGGAGGGGAAAGCAGGGAAAGCCTCTTAAAGAGCTGGTCTGTCCTCAGGAAGCCTCCCTTCTCTCAGAGAGGTATCAGACTTTGGTCCTGATTCTTATCATACCCCCGTCTCTCTGTTTGTTCTCAGCTGAATGGAGGATGTGAGTCAAACCTCCCTCTTGTGATGCATGCTGGGAACAATGAGGACCAGGTCTGGGTCTCTCGCTGTGTTCAAAGATCAGATTGCTAATAAATCTGAGCGCCTTGTGACAGGAAGTGCTGATAAACAGGGACGAGTGTCAATGACCCGCCTCCTCGTCTCATTGGCTGTTTCCTCCTGCCTAGCGCTGTGCAATTCTTTAAAAAACACTAGTGTGATTTGATCTGTACCAAATGAATATATGAAGGCTGTAGCGTAGTGTTTGTAGGAAGGCAGCACTTCATTTCATTTGTGAATGAACACAAATTGAGATTTTAAAAGATGTTGTTTTTCGTGCGAATCCAATATTGCACGAGTCCTTTTTGCAAGTTTGATCAAACATATGAATTATGCAGCTCCAGCTCTGCCAGCAATCATTTCCACCTCAGAAAATGAGTCTAGTAGCAGAGTTATAGAAGAACTCCCTTTCAGAAAGCCTTCATGGTGACATTGAAATGCAAAAGGACCCATGTAAACACGATGAGGAATATTGTGGTCAGCGTACAATAACGCCCAATAAGTCGATAACATATCTAAGATTAAGGTCATGTACATGCATCATATCATTTGTTACTTACAAATAATGATAGAGGACGTTTCCATAAATCTTGCAAAAAGTCGATACGGTTAAATCGACCGATCTCATCTGAATATATTAAGAGATGAAATAAATCTAGGTCACGTCCATAAACCGTACGAGTCTAAAAGGTGCAAATGATAGATCTAGTTCATACATTGTAGATAAGAGGTTGAGTACATCTTCACCGTTTAATATCTGAAAGAAGAAAGAAAAGTAGTTCTTAACAAACGTCAGAGAAAGGAAGTTAGTAGTTTGACTTCAGCTGCTTTTCACCCGGTCAGTAGAAGACCTAATCTTGCGTTATATTCAATTTCCATTTCACTTCCTGCTCTTTCACTTCCTGCTCTTTCACTTCCTGCTCTTTCACTTCCTGCTCTTTCACTTCCTGTCTCCTGGTATTTAACACACCTTACGGAGCTAAGTGCAGATAGCTCTGACGATGAGAGGCACAGATCTGTTACTCAGCAGATATTAGTCTCATCCTGACCCTCAGGCATAGTGTTCCTCTCACACCTTGAGTTTGGGATATTTGCATTTGTCTGTAATCGCTGCCGTGTTTCAGTAAAACTCTGTCGTGTTTTCTGAACAAAGTGAGCCATAAAACTCCAAAACACTTCAAATAACTCTGAGAGTTCCTGTGTGTGTGCATGGTGTTGTGAGAGTGTGTGGACGTTAGTGAGTGTGTGTGGACGTTAGTGAGAGTGTGTGTGGACGTTAGTGCGAGTGTGTGTGGACGTTAGTGCGAGTGTGTGTGGACGTTAGTGCGATTGTGTGGACGTGAGTGTGTGTGGACGTTAGTGAGTGTGTGGACGTTAGTGCGAGTGTGTGGACGTGAGTGTGTGTGGACGTTAGTGAGAGTGTGTGTGGACGTTAGTGCGAGTGTGTGTGGACGTTAGTGCGAGTGTGTGTGGACGTTAGTGCGAGTGTGTGTGGACGTTAGTGCGATTGTGTGGACGTGAGTGTGTGTGGACGTTAGTGAGAGTGTGTGTGGACGTTAGTGCGAGTGTGTGTGGACGTTAGTGCGAGTGTGTGTGGACGTTAGTGCGAGTGTGTGGACGTGAGTGTGTGTGGACGTTAGTGAGAGTGTGTGTGGACGTTAGTGCGAGTGTGTGTGTGGACGTTAGTGCGAGTGTGTGGACGTTAGTGTGAGTGTGTGTGGACGTTAGTGCGAGTGTGTGGATGTTAGTGAGAGTGTGTGTGGACGTTAGTGTGAGTGTGTGTTGACGTTAGTGAGAGTGTGTGTTGACGTTAGTGAGAGTGTGTGTGGATGTTAGTGCGAGTGTGTGTGGACGTTAGTGAGAGTGTGTGGATGTTAGTGCGAGTGTGTGGGGACGTGAGTGTGTGTGGACGTTAGTGAGAGTGTGTGTGGACGTTAGTGCGAGTGTGTGTGGACGTTAGTGAGAGTGTGTGGACGTTAGTGCGAGTGTGTGTGGACGTTAGTGCGAGTGTGTGTGGACGTTAGTGCGAGTGTGTGTGGACGTTAGTGAGAGTGTGTGGACGTGAGTGTGTGTGTGGACGTTAGTGTGAGTGTGTGTGGACGTTAGTGAGAGTGTTTGTGGACGTTAGTGTGAGTGTGTGGACGTTAGTGTGAGTGTGTGTGTGGACGTTAGTGAGAGTGTGTGTGGACGTTAGTGTGAGTGTGTGGACGTTAGTGAGAGTGTGTGTGGACGTTAGTGTGAGTGTGTGGACGTTAGTGTGAGTGTGTGTGTGGACGTTAGTGAGAGTGTGTGTGGACGTTAGTGAGAGTGTTTGTGGACGTTAGTGTGAGTGTGTGGATGTTAGTGTGTGTGTGGACGTTAGTGTGAGTGTGTGTGGACGTTAGTGCGAGTGTGTGTGGACGTTAGTGAGAGTGTGTGGACGTGAGTGTGAGTGTGTGGACGTGAGTGTGTGTGTGGACGTTAGTGTGAGTGTGTGTGGACGTTAGTGAGAGTGTTTGTGGACGTTAGTGTGAGTGTGTGGACGTTAGTGAGAGTGTGTGTGGACGTTAGTGTGAGTGTGTGGACGTTAGTGTGAGTGTGTGTGTGGACGTTAGTGAGAGTGTGTGTGGACGTTAGTGTGAGTGTGTGGACATTAGTGTGAGTGTGTGGATGTTAGTGAGTGTGTGTGGACGTTAGTGTGTGCATGGTGTTGTGAGTGTGTGTGTGGACGTTAGTGTGAGTGTGTGTGGATGTTATTGAGTGTGTGTGGACATTAGTGAGAGTGTGTGTGGATGTTAGTGTGAGTGTGTGTGGACGTTAGTGAGTGTGTGGACGTTAGTGTGAGTGTGTGGATGTTAGTGAGAGTGTGTGTGCACGTTAGTGAGAGTGTATGTGGACGTTAGTGAGAGTGTGTGTGGCCGTTAGTGCGAGTGTGTGTGGACGTTAGTGAGAGTGTGTGTAGACGTTAGTGTGAGTGTGTGTGGACGTTAGTGAGAGTGTGTGGACATTAGTGAGTGTGTATGGATGTTATTGAGTGTGTGTGGACGTTAGTGTGAGTGTGTGTGGACGTTAGTGTGAGTGTGTGGACGTTAGTGAGTGTGTGTGGACGTTAGTGTGTGCATGGTGTTGTGAGTGTGTGTGTGGATGTTAGTGTGTGTGTGTGTGGACGTTAGTGAGAGTGTGTGGACGTTAGTGTGAGTGTTTGTGGACGTTAGTGAGTGTGTGTGGATGTTAGTGTGAGTGTGTGTGGATGTTAGTCTGTGCATGGTGTTGTGAGTGTGTGTGTGGACGTTAGTGTGAGTGTGTGTGGACATTAGTGAGAGTGTGTGTGGACGTTAGTGAGAGTGTGTGTGGACGTTAGTGAGAGTGTGTGTGGACGTTAGTGAGAGTGTGTGTGGGACGTTAGTGAGAGTGTGTGGACGTTATGAGAGTGTGTGTGGACGTTAGTGAGAGTGTGTGTGGACGTTAGTGAGAGTGTGTGTGGACGTTAGTGAGAGTGTGTGTGGACGTTAGTGAGAGTGTGTGTGGACGTTAGTGTGAGTGTGTGGACGTTAGTGTGAGTGTGTGGACGTTAGTGAGTGTGTGTGGACGTTAGTGTGAGTGTGTGGACGTTAGTGAGAGTGTGTGTGGACGTTAGTGAGAGTGTGTGGACGTTAGTGAGAGTGTGTGTGGACGTTAGTGTGAGTGTGTGTGGACGTTAGTGTGAGTGTGTGTGGACGTTAGTGTGAGTGTGTGTGGATGTTATTGAGTGTGTGTGTGTGTAGAAGTTATTGAGTGTGTGTGTGTGTGTGTGGATGTTATTGAGTGTGTGTGGATGTTATTGAGTGTGTGTGGATGTTATTGAGTGTGTGTGGACGTTAGTGTGAGTGTGTGTGGACGTTAGTGTGAGTGTGTGTGGATGTTATTGAGTGTGTGTGGACGTTAGTGTGAGTGTGTGTGGACGTTAGTGTTAGTGGACGTTAGTGTGAGTGTGTGTGAGCATGCTGTTAGTGTGTGTGGACGTTAGTGTGTGTGGATGTTATTGAGTGTGTGTGGATGTTATTGAGTGTGTGTGGACGTTAGTGTGAGTGTGTGGACGTTAGTGTGAGTGTGTGTGGACGTTAGTGTTAGTGTGTGTGGATGTTATTGAGTGTGTGTGGACGTTAGTGTGAGTGTGTGTGGACGTTAGTGTGAGTGTGTGTGGATGTTATTGAGTGTGTGTGACGTTAGTGTGAGTGTGTGTGGACGTTAGTGTTAGTGTGTGTGGATGTTATTGATGTTGGTGTTGACGTTAGTGTGAGTGTGTGTGGACGTTAGTGTAATGTGTGTGGATTTTATTGAGTGTGTGTGGACGTTAGTGTGAGTGTTGTGAGCATGCTGTTGTTAGTGTGTGTGGTTAGGAGCTTTGAAAGCTGTTCCTCGGAACCTTCAGATCACATGATCACAGCTCAGCGACTCTCCCCAGATTCTTTCCGAGGCGAAGAGTGTTTTAATCTCTGAGAAGTGTTTCATGAAGCAGCTCGAGATGAAACCCATCGTTTCCTCCCCCGTCTCTCTGAGCAGCGTGAGAAGAGGATCAGCTGGCCATCTGCCCCCGACACTGTGTTGTTAAACTCAGCTGCTGTAGGGAGGAGAGAGGAGGAGGAGGAAAAGGAGGAGGAGGAAGAGGAAGAGGAGGAAAAGGAGGAGGAAGAGGAGGATACGAGAGGACAGACGTGCCTCTCTCTCTCTCTCTCTCTCTCTGAAGGACGTAGACTCTGTCGCTCAGACTGAATGTGTCGGAGCCTTCAGGTCATTTTGTTTATTTTTAGAATAGAATAGATCTTTATTGCCGTCAGACGTGTCCTCGGTAACTCTCACTGCAGACGCGTCCTCGGTAACTCTCACTGCAGACGTGTCCTCGGTAATTTTCACTGCAGACGCGTCCTCGGTAACTCTCACTGCAGACGTGTCCTCGGTAATTCTCACTGCAGACGTGTCCTCGGTAACTCTCACTGCAGACGCGTCCTCGGTAACTCTCACTGCAGACGCGTCCTCGGTAACTCTCACTGCAGACGCGTCCTCGGTAACTCTCACTGCAGACGCGTCCTCGGTAACTCTCACTGCAGACGCGTCCTCGGTAACTCTCACTGCAGATGTGTCCTCGGTAATTCTCACTGCAGACGTGTCCTCGGTAACTCTCACTGCAGACGCGTCCTCGGTAACTCTCACTGCAGACGCGTCCTCGGTAACTCTCACTGCAGACGTGTCCTCGGTAACTCTCACTGCAGACGTGTCCTCGGTAACTCTCACTGCAGACGTGTCCTCGGTAACTCTCACTGCAGACGTGTCCTCGGTAACTCTCACTGCAGACGTGTCCTCGGTAACTCACACTGCAGACGTGTCCTCGGTAACTCTCACTGCAGACGCGTCCTCGGTAACTCTCACTGCAGACGCGTCTTCTGCAGACTTCTGTGTTTAAATGAAACCCTTGATTTGCAGGACTACTGAGAGCTGCATGGTTGAGGTCAGGATGGGTCGCCGGGCAGGAGTTCCTCTGCAGAGATTTCATGAACATTTGAGATAAAAGTGAATCGTTCTGCAGAGTGTGTGCAGGAGCAGACTGTGTCTGAGCTTCAGCTCATGCAAAGCCTCGTCTAAGACGTGCACTCGTTCCTCCGCCCCTCAGATTCAGCCTCCTCCACTCTGTTGTTAGTTGCATTGATTTCTTCCTTAATCTCACGGAGCGTTTTCCCGACAGAAGTCTCTTAATTCCTGCAGTATTGTCCGTAGGTCTGCCATATCGTTAGCTTCCCGTAGCGCTAGCACTTCAGGATCACAGTGACTACCGTTAAGCCGCAGACTTTTCTGTAACTGGAGAAGAAGAAGCCTTGTCTTTCGTTTGTCCAGCAGGTTTTTCCGGTTCCCCTTAGTCATTATATTAACGCCTTGTTGTCCTGTCTTTAGGATTGTTTTGACCTCAGAAAGAAGGCGTTTTACTGTCGGGGTCAAGGAGCTCCGATGTCACGCTGCCTGCCTCATGGCCGCTCCAGACCCTCAGGTCTAAAGAACCGTCAGAGGAGAGGGGGGCGTGGGGTTTTCTGTGTTTGAGTGTGAGCGTGTGCAGGGAGCAGAAGGTGTCCGCCCCTTCAGGTCGTTCTGCTGTTTGTTTATTTTGAGTTCAGAGTCTCTCAAACTGCAGGTTTAAAGAATGAAAGAAGCGTCAGAGGAGAGGAGGGTTGGTTTTCTGTGTTTAGATGAAACCCTTGATTTGCAGGACTCCTGAGAGCTGGGTGAGGTCAGGATGAGTCGCCGGGGAGTGCGTTTTGTACGAGTTTTTCTGCAAAGATTGTATTCTCACACGTCTATTTTGGGATGCTTCATGTCTAAAAGCTAAACGTTGATTTGCAAAACGTCCACACGCTGGTTGAGGTCAGGATTGGTCGCTGGGCAGGAGTTCTTCTGCAGAGATTTCAAGAGAATTCGAGATAAAAGTGAGTCGTTCTGCAGAGTGTGAGCATGGAGCAGATTGTGTCTGAGCTTCAGGTGGGATGACTTTTAGTCCAGAGCCTCTCAAACTGCAGGTTTAAAGCCCCGTCAGAGGAGAGGATGTTTTTAAAGATGATGACTGATGTTTGGCTCTACACACAAACCACTGAGACCCTTAGAGCTGGACTCATGGAGCCACTGAGACCCTTAGAGCTGGACTCATGGACCCACTGAGTCCCTTAGAGCTGGACTCATGGAGCCACTGAGACCCTTAGAGCTGGACTCATGGAGCCACTGAGACCCTTAGAGATGGAGTCATGGAGCCACTGAGACCCTTAGAGCTGGACTCATGGAGCCAATGAGACCCTTCGAGCTGGACTCATGGAGCCAATGAGACCCTTCGAGCTGGACTCATGGAGCCACTGAGACCCTTAGAGCTGGACTCATGGAGCCACTGAGACCCTTAGAGCTGGACTCATGGAGCCACTGAGACCCTTAGAGCTGGACTCATGGAGTCACTGAGACCCTTAGAGCTGGACTCATGGAGCCACTGAGACCCTTAGAGCTGGACTCATGGAGCCACTGAGACCCTTAGAGCTGGACTCATGGAGCCACTGAGACCCTTAGAGATGGAGTCATGGAGCCACTGAGACCCTTAGAGCTGGACTCATGGACCCACTGAGACCCTTAGAGCTGGACTCATGGACCCACTGAGTCCCTTAGAGCTGGACTCATGGAGCCACTGAGACCCTTAGAGCTGGACTCATGGAGTCACTGAGACCCTTAGAGCTGGACTCATGGAGTCACTGAGACCCTTAGAGCTGGACTCATGGAGCCACTGAGACCCTTAGAGCTGGACTCATGGAGTCACTGAGACCCTTAGAGCTGGACTCATGGAGCCACTTAGACCCTTTGAGCTGGACTCATGGAGTCACTGAGACCCTTAGAGCTGGACTCATGGAGTCACTGAGACCCTTAGAGCTGGACTCATGGAGCCACTTAGACCCTTTGAGCTGGACTCATGGAGTCACTGAGACCCTTAGAGCTGGACTCATGGAGTCACTGAGACCCTTAGAGCTGGACTCATGGAGCCACTGAGACCCTTAGAGCTGGACTCATGGAGCCACTGAGACCCTTAGAGCTGGACTCATGGAGTCACTGAGACCCTTAGAGCTGGACTCATGGAGTCACTGAGACCCTTAGAGCTGGACTCATGGAGTCACTGAGACCCTTAGAGCTGGACTCATGGAGCCACTGGGACCCTTAGAGATGGAGTCATGGAGCGACTGAGACCCTTAGAGCTGGACTCATGGAGCCACTGAGACCCTTAGAGCTGGACTCATGGAGCCACTGAGACCCTTTGAGCTGGACTCATGGAGTCACTGAGACCCTTAGAGCTGGACTCATGGAGCCACTGAGACCCTTAGAGCTGGACTCATGGAGTCACTGAGACCCTTAGAGCTGGACTCATGGAGCCACTGAGACCCTTAGAGCTGGACTCATGGAGCCACTGAGACCCTTAGAGCTGGACTCATGGAGCCACTGGGATCCTGTTGTAGCTTAAAGGAGAGAAAGATCGGACTAAACTCAGTGATTCTCATGCTCAGTAAGGAGTGGAGCATCAGGCCATTCTCACACACATTACATTACGTGTCACTTGTTAGACGCTTTTATCCAAAGCGACTTACATCCTCAATACTGTGGACAATCCCCACAGGAGCACTTTGGGGTGAAGTGTCTCAGGGACACAACGACATGCTGACTGCAGAGGGGTTTGAACCTGTGACCCCCTGATCCCAACACCAACACACAACCAGAGTTGGGTGTAACGCGTTACTGTAATAATTCAGTAATCACACTACAGTTACTAACATTGCCCGACACGCGTTACTTCGTTACTTTTATAAAATCAGTAATCACAGTAAAGTTACTAACATAAAGAATGACTAGATTCTCCCAGAGCCGTGGATTCTCCCTTTGACAGACAAGAGGGATTTCCGCCGCAGGTTTATATTTACGTAACATTTGAGCGACTTGCGCATCCACATGCAGTGCATCAACATGGCTCAGTCAACAGCGATAACTTTCGAGGGGTGGACGTCTGCCCATTATTTTGAGTTGTCCGAAGAAAGGACAGGAATGTGACGGTGAGGTGCAAACTGTCCAGGACAGAAGCTTTTATCCACTGCTGCAAACACAACGTGAAACCTCAACAAGCACCCGCAAAGACAACATGCTAACGTGAAGTTAATAGCTAAGGACCCCCGAACCCAGAGTGAACAGGGCCGCCCCCTCCCGCTCCCTCCGCAAAATGAAGCACCCTCCGCAGTCTGCGTGATCTGCCTCTAGGGAGGGGCGGCCCTGCGAGTAAAGTAACGAGTAATGTAACGCGTTACTTTATGGAGAGAGTAACGAAGTAAAGTAATATATTACTTTTTTTTAAAGTAATAAGTAATATGTAATATATTACTTTTTTTGAGTAACGACCCCATCTCTGCACACAACCCACTGCACCACACGCCTCCCTACGCCTCTATGTGGGGATGCTTCATGTCTGGAAGGTAAACGATGATTTGCCAAACGTCTACAAGATGGTTGAGGTTACGATGGAGAGATAAAAGTGTGTCGTTCTGCAGAGAGTGTAATCGCTGCTGTTTCAGTAAATCCTCTGAGTTTCTTTCTCATGTTTGGATGGAAGAGCTTCTGATCTGGTTTCATTGAAGCCTTGTGATCCAAACATCAGCTTGATCTCCTCCTCAGGTCATTATAGCTTTAACACTGATGTGGTGAAGCTTTCTGAAGCATTGATTTGAAACACAAACGTCCACTAGATGGTGGAGGTTACGATGGATCGCCAGGAGGAGCTTTTCTGAGAAAGTTAGAGATAAAAGTGTTTTATTTTTAGCTCTTAAACTGCAGGTTTAAAGAGCAGTGACTTCACTCGTTAGTCATTATTTCTATCAGACGGGGAATTAAAACCCACTTAAAATCTTAATAGGCTAACGCACTGTTGACCCTCGTAAATGCTGCTTATTTCACTGCAAAGTCTCTCTGTGTGATAGTATTATCTCAGTCCTGCAGAGTGGCAGCAGGATCTAAATGGATGTGTTGACACGATGACAATGGGCTGTCGTTAGAACGTCTGTAGATGATCCCAGAGATACATGTGATGAATGATCTCCTGTTAGACCCTCCCTCTGTATCTAGTGATTATAGGACGTGACCATAGAAGTAGAGAGTGCAATAAGCTTTAAAGTGACCCTCATGTTCAGGTTGATATTAGTATTTAGTCATAAGTCGTGCGATAAGTCGATACGGTAAAAATGCTCAATGTTGCGTCTCTTGTTTTGCTCATTTCCTCTCCTGGCCTCCTCCCTCTGCACTTCCTGCTCCACAGAGAGAGCACACACTAATGGTGTTTCATTAAAAAGCATCTCGACACTAATGAGCTTGAGCTGTTCATAATAAAGCCGTCCAAAATGATCTTGCAGTGCTTTTTATTTGATTAGCCTGATAAATAAGGAGCTGTGAGGGAATCTGTAGCTCCTCCTGACTCCTTACTGTCGAACAACTAATGTCCACGCATCAACTGGAGAGGTCACAGACGCATACAGTGCACAAACATACAAAGAGACTACAAGATTACACCTGTGCAGAGAGATGGGGTTTACTAGACTATCATGCAGGTGAGTCTGAGAGCAGGAGTGATGACACAAGGCGCTGAAGTGATCTGAGATTGTCTTCTGAACAGAAACAAGCATGCCGATGAAATGAAGCGGAGTGAAGACCGTAAAGCAGATTATTATCTCTCCTCTCTGTTTCTGAGAAGCTCACCACACACACACACACACACACACACACACACACACACACACACACACACAGCCTGAAAACAGACAGACACACACACACACACCTACACACACACACACAGCCTGAAAACACACACACACACACACACACACACACACACACACAGCCTGAAAACACAGATATGCGGGCAGCTGCTGACTGAAACAGATGACGTGATATCACACACACACACACACACACACACACACACACACTGGTGCTGCTTGTGTTGTCAGAGCAGCAGCAACACTGCTCCCTCCTTGCAGTTATTGAATCAGTCTTAGTTGCATACAAATAATGTTTTTAGTGCAAAAGAGAGGTGCAGGAATGAGTCCTAAAAACCAGGAATGAGTCAGCATCACTTCCTGTCCCCTGTATGGAGGTCAATGGGTTTCTGGATGTGTTTTTGGTTGTTAGTCTGGAATAAGGTCAGTGGTCAACACGAGCTGGAGAGACTCTAACGGTTTGTTGTTTTTCAGATGCAGCTGATTTTATTTTTATGTCCACTTTTCAATTTTTCCTTCAAATAATAATTACATTTTTTGTGAAATAAACCTCTTTTCATGAACAATAAACGTGTCTCTTGCTAGCTAGCGTTAGCTCGGTTACTTAGCTTTGTTTACACATCTTTAAATGTTCAAATTAGCATTCATTTATCCTCATTTTGAGCAAAACTCCTCTGTGTGTGATGTGAATGCTACAGAGGGAGACTGATATGAATATTGAGATGAAACACAATATTATTAAAAGTAGTTCTTACACAGAGATGATGAGGGATTATCCTTCTCTTACACATCTGATATCTGCTTTCTACACACACACACACACACACACACACTCACTCACTCACTCACTCGCACACACACGCATGCACACGCACACTCTCACACACACACACACACTCTCACACTCACTCACACACACACACACTCACACACTCACTCTCTCACTCACTCTCACTCACACACTCACTCACTCACTCACTCACTCACTCACTTTTCCTGGGTGTATATGCTGCAAAAACACTGTTACATCCGTCCATGATTCCTGCAGAGAGAGACAGATCCTCTCTGTGTTTCCTCCTCTTCCTCTTCCTCTTCCTCTTCACTCTGCAGCGTCTCTTTATTCCTGCTGCTTCACTTCAGTTTAACCACATTGCACCAAGCAGCAGTGTGAGAGGATTGATGAGGGAGGGAGGGTGGAAAGATAGATGCCAGAGTCAGTCTGAGAGTGATGAAGAGGAGGAGATGTTCAGAGAGCTCTGAGGAACTGAGCATAAAACATGATGATAGAAAGACTCAGGGTTATAATTCAGAGGATAGACGAGTCAGAGAAGCTCACAGAGAAGCTTCTTCACAGAGAAGCTCAGAGAGAACCTCACAGAGAAGCTCACAGAGAAGCTTCTTCACAGAGAAGCTCAGAGAGAAGCTCAGAGAGAAGCTCAGAGAGAAGCTCAGAGAGATGCTTCTTCACAGAGAAGCTCACAGAGAAGCTTCTTCACAGAGAAGCTCAGAGAGAAGCTCAGAGAGAAGCTCACAGAGAAGCTCAGAGAGAAGCTCAGAGAGAAGCTCACAGAGAAGCTCAGAGAGAAGCTCAGAGAGAAGCTCACAGAGAAGCTCAGAGAGAAGCTCACATACCTCATTCACACCAACGGTGTTTCAGGGCCGGTTCGGAGCTGGAGCTTGAAAAGCACCGGGTTTTCCTGTTCACACCGCAGCGGAGCAGCCTCTTAGCTCCGGAATCCGGTTCGTTTCAAGCACCAAAAAATTCCCCGGCTAGAGCAAAAGCACCGCATACGTCACGCTGACGTCGAGGCGGGGGCAGGGGCAGGGGCGGGATCAACTCCTGAACAACAACAAAAAGCGCGCGTTTTATCCAGTTTGTACCACGATGGAGAAACTTAACAAGCAGCAGTGGTCCACTGAAGAGACCAGCTACCTACTGGGAATCTGGTCTTCCGAAGAGGTACAGAGGAAGCTGGAGGGGAGCACGCGGTCCAAAGCAATTCTCCAACAATTGCAGAAAGAGATGGCAACCGCTGGTTTTTACCAAAACCAAAACGAGTAGCGCTTCAACACAATCGGCCATTGTTGTTGTTGTCGGTGTGAGCTGTGAGGGGTTTCCGCGCGGTTTGGCTTTATGAAGCAGGCACGCAAACGGTTACGTCATGACGCAAACGATGACGCAATGACGCAATGACGCAGCACCAGTCGGGCTCTGAGCGGTGTGAAAAGAGCCGGAGCTAAACCGAAGAACCGGTTCTGAACCTGAAAAGCTCTAGAGGAGCTTGAACCGGAGTTGCGTTGGTGTGAATGAGGTAAAAGAGAAGCTTCTTCACAGAGAAGCTTCTTCACAGAGAAGCTCACAGAGAAGCTTCTTCACAGAGAAGCTCACAGAGAAGCTCACAGAGAAGCTTCTTCACAGAGAAGCTTCTTCACAGAGAAGCTCACAGAGAAGCTTCTTCACAGAGAAGCTCACAGAGAAGCTTCTTCACAGAGAAGCTCACAGAGAAGCTTCTTCACAGAGAAGCTTCTTCACAGAGAAGCTTCTTCACAGAGAAGCTCACAGAGAAGCTTCTTCACAGAGAAGCTCACAGAGAAGCTCACAGAGAAGCTTCTTCACAGAGAAGCTTCTTCACAGAGAAGCTCACAGAGAAGCTTCTTCACAGAGAAGCTCAGAGAGAAGCTCACAGAGAAGCTTCTTCACAGAGAAGCTTCTTCACAGAGAAGCTCAGAGAGAAGCTCAGAGAGACGCTCACAGAGAAGCTCACAGAGATGCTCAGAGAGAAGCGCACAGAGAAGCTTCTTCACAGAGAAGCTCAGAGAGAAGCTCAGAGAGACGCTCACAGAGAAGCTCACAGAGAAGCTTTTTCACAGAGAAGCTCACAGAGAAGCTCAGAGAGATGCTCAGAGAGAAGCTCACAGAGAAGCTCACAGAGAAGCTTCTTCACAGAGAAGCTCACAGAGATGCTCAGAGAGAAGCTCACAGAGAAGCTCACAGAGAAGCTTCTTCACAGAGAAGCTCACAGAGATGCTCAGAGAGAAGCTCACAGAGAAGCTTCTTCACAGAGAAGCTCACAGAGAAGCTTCTTCACAGAGAAGCTCACAGAGAAGCTTCTTCACAGAGAAGCTCACAGAGAAGCTCACAGAGAAGCTTCTTCACAGAGATGCTCACAGAGAAGCTCACAGAGACCCTATCACGAATGTGTTGGAGGAAAAGTTAGAATTTGGGATTTAAAAAAAGTCAGATTGTTTTTGGGAGCACACTGCGCTCTAAAGCTCTGTGATAATATATGAACTCTATAGAAATCCCCCCTTTCATCGAGGCCACAGCGCTCATGGTTTCGAGTTTTCCTCGTTTCTTAAATTGTTGTTTTTGCACGGATTTGCTCAAACGTCCTCGAGCATAAAAGGATATTTTTGCAATAGTTTGAAACCGGAGTTCAACTTTATTTAATAACTGTCTCTCTTCTCTCTTTTTTCTTCCATGTGGATCCTCCTCTTCCTCACCTGCTGTTCCCCACCAGGTGAGAGCACAGTGTTTATTTACCTGTCCTTATGTCTGTGTGTCTGAAACAGCTTTAAAGAACTTAAGGTTTTTATTCCTCTGGATACAAACAGTCTTTTTACTGCACAGTGAGACCCTCCTGTGTCTCTGTGTTCCTCCTGCCTCCTGCAGAGAGACAGTGAACGCATCACGCCTCCTGCAGAGACAGTGAACGCATCACGCCTCCTGCAGAGAGACAGTGAACGCATCACGCCTCCTGCAGAGACAGTGAACGCATCACGCCTCCTGCAGAGACAGTGAACGCATCACGCCTCCTGCAGAGACAGTGAACGCATCACGCCTCCTGCAGAGACAGTGAACGCATCACGCCTCCTGCAGAGACAGTGAACGCATCACGCCTCCTGCAGAGACAGTGAACGCATCACGCCTCCTGCAGAGACAGTGAACACATCACGCCTCCTGCAGAGAGACAGTGAACGCATCACGCCTCCTGCAGAGAGACAGTGAACGCATCACGCCTCCTGCAGAGACAGTGAACGCATCACGCCTCCTGCAGAGACAGTGAACGCATCACGCCTCCTGCAGAGACAGTGAACGCATCACGCCTCCTGCAGAGACAGTGAACACATCACGCCTCCTGCAGAGAGACAGTGAACGCATCACGCCTCCTGCAGAGAGACAGTGAACGCATCACGCCTCCTGCAGAGACAGTGAACGCATCACGCCTCCTGCAGAGACAGTGAACACATCACGCCTCCTGCAGAGAGACAGTGAACGCATCACGCCTCCTGCAGAGACAGTGAACGCATCACGCCTCCTGCAGAGAGACAGTGAACGCATCACGCCTCCTGCAGAGACAGTGAACACAGCACGCCTCCTGCAGAGAGACAGAGACAGTGAATGCAGCACGCCTCCTGCAGAGAGACAGTGAACGCATCACGTCTCCTGCAGAGAGACAGAGATAGTGAACGCAGCACGCCTCCTGCAGAGAGACAGTGAACATATACACTCAGTTTGACACACAGAGTGAAGATGTAAATCTGCTTCTCTTCCTCTGTTCCTCTTCCTCATCATCGTTACTGTCCTTCAGAGGAAGCCTTCATCGTCCTGTAGCAGCCGTTTATTCTGCAGGATTCAATTATCGTCAACTTTCTTTCTCATTCAGACGAAACCTTGAAGAAGCTTTTATCATTTCTCCTAACACTGGCTGCGTATCATAAATCTGAGCGTGGCATCGATCTCTCTTTCCTCTTCGCTGTGTGTTATCACTCTGAGAGACTCTGCTTTACATCTGACCCGGGGTCAAAGCAGAAAGGTGTGACACAAAGACAGCTTTATTCCAGCAGAGGTGGGAGAAGTACTCGGGTAGAAGTAGTAAAGCCACGTCTGAAGTACTCAGTTTAAAGAGTCCCTATTCTCTCCATGCTTTAATGTTCAAAAAGCTCTTTATGTTCGTTCTCTACGGCCATGACCGACTCGAGGAACTGAAGCAGGACATAAAAGATGAGGCTCGCAGAGAGGAAGGGTCGTGAGGGTTTGGACTTCTTTGATAAGGACAAGGGTTAGATCAGGGGGGTCAAACTCAATTTCATCTCGGCCCACATCAGCATTAT
>CM062267.1:1252171-1285470 GCA_031216635.1 Dissostichus eleginoides | reverse complement strand
CCTCGCAGCGGCAAAACTGTGGCGCTTACACTGTAGGTGCGCCGCGTTTGTGCTTCAGATGAGGCTCCCTCCGCAAAATGAGGCCCCATCCCCGAGGTGAGGCCCCACGCAGTCTGCGTGTAGGGAGGGTCCTGTATAATAACGTCATATTAAATGCAGTCATTTGGTCTTTAGCAACAGCTTGTGAGAGCAGCGCATTCATCGGTGTTCGTTTGAATGCTGCCAGTTTGTTGACGGCCTGTGTGTTGATGGGACTTCTCATGCTCCCTAAATGTTTCCTCTGCCTTTCGCCAGTTCTTAACCCTGCTTTCACAAAACTCCCATCCCTGATCTTGTCTGCACTGACGAGCTTCTTTTCTATAGCAGAGCAAGAAAAGAAGCACACCGCATTATCACTTTCTCTATATAGTGAAGCATTTATAGACTGCTTACACTAACTCAAAAATAGTAACTCAAAATAAAACTTGATTTGTTTAGTGAACTTTTTGGCGTTGCAGTTACAACTCTCCGCCAACAGGGGTGCTGCAGCCCCCTCAGCACCCCCTTCCCGCGTCCATGATCAAATGACTAAAGAAACATCAGAGAGAAGCTGAATTACTGCAAAGAGGGGAGGAAGTACTAAAACATACACAAAACAACCACATAGAAAGCAAAAGGACTTAAAGGGCATCAAAACAGACTACTTAAAACGATCACATAAATACAGAAAATGTGTTAAAAAAGATGCAAAAATAAGTAGATTTGGTGACACAAACAAAGACACCCCCTCGCTTGGACCTTAAAACAGGAACTTAATCTCAACTTTAAATTCACACAATTCAAGTTTTATATCTCTACAACTCCATCTTAGTGACAAAGTCTGTCCACTCCCAGAAACGTTTATAGCTTCTCAGCAAAGATGAGTAATGATGAGAAGTAAACAGACGTTGTGTCAGAGCGGAACATTTCCATGTTGCTGAGCAACAGACAGGAAGCAGGGGGCGGGTTTCAGACTCTGGACCACAAACAGCTCTTATCTGACGTGTTATAATCTCCATTATGATCTAAACTAGTGAAGAACAGCAGCAACTTGTAAACGCTGGCTTTATTTTTATATGTGATATAAAAGATGACTCGAAGGAGTTTATGTAAATAAAACTTGCTGTTTCTGTCTTAGTGACTTTATTTCAGTATGTAGTGTCTCTACTTTAAAGAGTCCTCTCCTGCTGATGTTCAGGTGTATATCAGTATGTAGTGTCTCTCCTTTAAAGAGTCCTCTCCTGCTGATGTTCAGGTGTATATCAGTATGTAGTGTCTCTCCTTTAAAGAGTCCTCTCCTGCTGATGTTCCGGTGTATATCAGTATGTAGTGTCTCTTCTTTAAAGAGTCCTCTCCTGCTGATGTTCAGGTGTATATCAGTATGTAGTGTCTCTACTTTAAAGAGTCCTCTCCTGCTGATGTTCAGTGTATATCAGTATGTAGTGTCTCTACTTTAAAGAGTCCTCTCCTGCTGATGTTCAGGTGTATATCAGTATGTAGTGTCTCTACTTTAAAGAGTCCTCTCCTGCTGATGTTCAGGTGTATATCAGTATGTAGTGTCTCTACTTTAAAGAGTCCTCTCCTGCTGATGTTCAGGTGTATATCAGTATGTAGTGTCTCTACTTTAAAGAGTCCTCTCCTGCTGATGTTCAGGTGTATATCAGTATGTAGTGTCTCTGCTTTAAAGAGTCCTCTCCTGCTGATGTTCAGGTGTATATCAGTATGTAGTGTCTCTACTTTAAAGAGTCCTCTCCTGCTGATGTTCAGGTGTATATCAGTATGTAGTGTCTCTCCTTTAAAGAGTCCTCTCCTGCTGATGTTCCGGTGTATATCAGTATGTAGTGTCTCTTCTTTAAAGAGTCCTCTCCTGCTGATGTTCAGGTGTATATCAGTATGTAGTGTCTCTACTTTAAAGAGTCCTCTCCTGCTGATGTTCAGGTGTATATCAGTATGTAGTGTCTCTACTTTAAAGAGTCCTCTCCTGCTGATGTTCAGGTGTATATCAGTATGTAGTGTCTCTACTTTAAAGAGTCCTCTCCTGCTGATGTTCAGGTGTATATCAGTATGTAGTGTCTCTACTTTAAAGAGTCCTCTCCTGCTGATGTTCAGGTGTATATCAGTATGTAGTGTCTCTACTTTAAAGAGTCCTCTCCTGCTGATGTTCAGGTGTATATCAGTATGTAGTGTCTCTACTTTAAAGAGTCCTCTCCTGCTGATGTTCCGGTGTATATCAGTATGTAGTGTCTCTTCTTTAAAGAGTCCTCTCCTGCTGATGTTCAGGTGTATATCAGTATGTAGTGTCTCTACTTTAAAGTCCTCTCCTGCTGATGTTCAGGTGTATATCAGTACGTAGTGTCTCTACTTTAAAGAGTCCTCTCCTGCTGATGTTTAGGTGTATATCAGTATGTAGTGTCTCTACTTTAAAGAGTCCTCTCCTGCTGATGTTCAGGTGTATATCAGTATGTAGTGTCTCTACTTTAAAGAGTCCTCTCCTGATGATGTTCAGGTGCATATCAGTATATAGTGTCTCTACTTTAAAGAGTCCTCTCCTGCTGATGTTCAGGTGTATATCAGTATGTAGTGTCTCTACTTTAAAGAGTCCTCTCCTGCTGATGTTCAGGTGTATATCAGTATGTATGTCTCTACTTTAAAGAGTCCTCTCCTGCTGATGTTCAGGTGTATATCAGTATATAGTGTCTCTACTTTAAAGAGTCCTCTCCTGCTGATGTTCAGGTGTATATCAGTATATATGTCTCTACTTTAAAGAGTCCTCTCCTGCTGATGTTCAGGTGTATATCAGTATATAGTGTCTCTACTTTAAAGAGTCCTCTCCTGCTGATGTTCAGGTGTATATCAGTATATAGTGTCTCTACTTTAAAGAGTCCTCTCCTGCTGATGTTCAGGTGTATATCAGTATGTAGTGTCTCTACTTTAAAGAGTCCTCTCTGCTGATGTCATATATAAACATTAAAAGCCCTCCAGAGTAGAGTAACTTGTCTAGAAGGTAATATAAGAATGAATGAGTTATTCAGGCCAATGTTTACAGAAGGATAGTTTCTTTAGAATATAAAGAAATGCAAATACTTGAGTCAGATATTTGGAAAATAATCTCCTTTACAAACAATGAATGCTTGTGGAGGATTTAATTGCATGGAAATAAAGGAACTGTGTTGATAATAGGGATGGGAACGATTAATCGAATATTCGAATATTCGAAATTATTCAGGTATTCGAATATGAGAATATGAGTTATGAATATTTTTATTGTAATTTATTTTTTTATTTTTTTTGGGAGGGGTGCCTAAGTTGATTACATATTATCAAATGGAATAATTCAAAGTATACGACAGCGCCATAGCTAAATGTGTTAGGTCTAAAGGTGTGCTTTGCTCCGCTCACCGGCCCCTCACAGCGGGCAGAGCTGCAGGTGCTGATCTCTCTCTCTCTCGCGTCCGGTTATACTTCACTCGCGTTTATGTCCAGATCCATCAGATCTAGCTAGTTCTAGCTAATGATGTGGCTGCAGCCCCTCCCTACACGCAGGTCACGCAGACTCAAACCTCATCTTATGCCCAGATCCATCAGATCTAGCTAGTTGTAGCTAATGATGTGGCTGCTGCCCCTCCCTACACGCAGGTCACGCAGACTCAAACCTCATCTTATGCCCAGATCCATCAGATCTAGCTAGTTCTAGCTAATGATGTGGCTGCTGCCCCTCCCTACACGCAGGTCACGCAGACTCAAACCTCATCTTATGCCCAGATCCATCAGATCTAGCTAGTTCTAGCTAATGATGTGGCTGCTGCCCCTCCCTACACGCAGGTCACGCAGACTCAAACCTCATCTTATGTCCAGATCCATCAGATCTAGCTAGTTGTAGCTAATGATGTGGCTGCTGCCCCTCCCTACACGCAGGTCACGCAGACTCAAACCTCATCTTATGTCCAGATCCATCAGATCTAGCTAGTTGTAGCTAATGATATGGCTGCTGCCCCTCCCTACACGCAGATCACGCAGACTCAAACCTCATCTTATGTCCAGATCCATCAGATCTAGCTAGTTGTAGCTAATGATATGGCTGCTGCCCCTCCCTACACGCAGATCACGCAGACTCAAACCTCATCTTATGTCCAGATCCATAAGATCTAGCTAGTTCTAGCTAATGATGTGGCTGCTGCCCCTCCCTACACGCAGGTCACGCAGACTCAAACCTCATCTTATGTCCAGATCCATCAGATCTAGCTAGTTGTAGCTAATGATGTGGCTGCTGCCCCTCCCTACACGCAGACTCAAACCTCATCTTATGTCCAGATCCATAAGATCTAGCTAGTTCTAGCTAATGATGTGGCTGCTGCCCCTCCCTACACGCAGACTCAAACCTCATCTTATGTCCAGATCCATAAGATCTAGCTAGTTCTAGCTAATGATGTGGCTGCTGCCCCTCCCTACACGCAGACTCAAACCTCATCTTATGTCCAGATCCATCAGATCTAGCTAGTTCTAGCTAATGATATGGCTGCTGCCCCTCCCTACACGCAGACCACGCAGACTCAAACCTCATCTTATGTCCAGATCCATCAGATCTAGCTAGTTGTAGCTAATGATGTGGCTGCTGCCCCTCCCTACACGCAGATCACGCAGACTCAAACCTCATCTTATGTCCAGATCCATCAGATCTAGCTAGTTGTAGCTAATGATGTGGCTGCTGCCCCTCCCTCACGCAGGTCACGCAGACTCAAACCTCATCTTATGCCCAGATCCATCAGATCTAGCTAGTTGTAGCTAATGATGTGGCTGCTGCCCCTCCCTACACGCAGGTCACGCAGACTCAAACCTCATCTTATGCCCAGATCCATCAGATCTAGCTAGTTGTAGCTAATGGTATGGCTGCTGCCCCTCCCTACACGCAGATCACGCAGACTCAAACCTCATCTTATGCCCACATTCCAGCTGAGAGGGTCTTCTCTACAGCTGGCCTGATTGTGAATCGTCTGAGCCCCCGCCTCTCCCCTGAGTAGACATGCTCATATTCTTAAAGAAGAATGAGTATTGAATAGCTGCATTCTGTGATAGGCCCGGTTAGAGGTTATTGATCTCTGTTGTGATCGGGTTACGTTACCCTAACCCGTTATGTTGTTCGTGTATGATCCCTCTTTCATTTAAAAACCAAGTTATGTTTTAAGCATGAAAGCTGTAGGCCTATAGCTGTCAACTGTTCAAACTGTGATCACCAGTTCAATACATTTGACAAGTTCGACTTGGTTTCTACTTATTTCAACATGTATTTATTTATTTTTTATAGGATATGTACATTTCGGTTAATCGGTTAACCGTTTTTTTGGGGGTCGAATATTCGAATATACATTTGCTTTCAAATTCCCATCCCTATAACGATCAGATGCAGTGCTGGACACACAATAACGTTATGATAGCTTTAAAGAAGATATTGTACCTGAACATATGAAGTAAAACCTGAGCTTTTCAGGTGATTTCTGCTTGTATTTTTGAATGGCATTGTTCCACAAGTTAAAATTACATGACATGTTAGACGCTTTTATCCAAAGCGACTCACATACTCAATACTGTGGACAATCCCCACAGGAGCACTTTGGGGTGAAGTGTCTCAGGGACACAACGACATGCTGACTGCAGTGGGGTTTGAACCTGTGCTCCCCTGATCCAAACACCAATACACTAGGCCACTGCGCCACACTCCTCCAAAATATAAAAAAAATCACCTTAAAGGTGGGGGGGGTAATTTTGGAGAAACCAGCTCGAGTGCGCTAGAATTTGAAAATACACAACCGGAAAAAATCTGCCCCTTCCTTCAGACTTCCTCACAGAGCCCCTCCTCCAACACACACGAACGCGCACATGACCAATGAGGGCACGAGATCAGTTTGTGCACAGATGGAAGGCTGACAGGCAGGTAGGCCATCCAGTTACTTTAGCCGGGCCGGCTCAGATGATTGGTCGTGCTTGTCACAGCGCCACGGCTTCCACAGATGATGTTTTAATGGATTTTTTGTCAAAGCACTGAAGATATTCCTTGCTGTCGGGATGTTGAGAGCGTTCCATGGAATATAACAACAAGTGGATCTCCAGCCGGTTTCTCAAACCCCACCTTTAAATGCTATTATTTTGTGATTTCTGGACAAAATATTGGAATAAAAGTAACATTTATTAACAAATAATATAGTGTGATATTTTAAAAAAATTAAGTATTGGACGAGGAATACATTGTTTTTTAAATATATATAATATATATGTTAAACCTGAACGTGTGATGTAAAAACTGCACCTTTTTTTTGCTCATATATGTATTCTTTTATCAAAATGTGACACCTTAACTGGGCTTTCGAGTTTATTTTTAGACATATATTTACTGGACGTAGTAAAAAAAAGAAGGAATTGAAATCTCAAAATAATTTTAAAACAACAATTTTCCGTTCCAAAAACGTAATGAAAGTGCTATTAATTGTCCGGCAGTGTCTCAGTCAGTAGGGGCTTGGACTGGGAGCTATAGGGTTGCCGGTTCAAGTCCCCGAACAGACTTAAAGTATGGAGTGTGGACTGCTACTTGGAGAGGTCCCAGTTCACCTCCTGCCCTGCCGTGGTGCCCTTGAGCAAGGCACCGGACACCCCCCTTCCCCGCTCACTCCCATTGCTCCCCGGGCGCTGTACAATAGCTGCCCACTACTCCCAGTACTAGACTCCTGGTACTAGACTACTGGTGCTAGACTCCTGGTACTAGGCTCCTGGTGCTAGACTCCTGGTGCTAGACTCCTGGTGCTAGACTCCTGGTGCTAGACTCCTGGTGCTAGACTCCTGGTACTAGGCTCCTGGTGCTAGACTCCTGGTACTAGACTCCTGGTACTAGACTCCTGGTGCTAGACTCCTGGTGCTAGACTCCTGGTGCTAGACTCAAGTGCTAGACTCCTGGTACTAGACTCCTGGTACTAGACTCCTGGTTCTAGACTCCTGGTACTAGACTCCTGGTACTAGACTCCTGGTGCTAGACTACTGGTGCTAGACTCCTGGTGCTAGACTCCTGGTGCTAGACTCCTGGTGCTAGACTCCTGGTACTAGGCTCCTGGTGCTAGACTCCTGGTGCTAGACTCCTGGTGCTAGACTCCTGGTACTAGGCTCCTGGTGCTAGACTCCTGGTACTAGACTCCTGGTACTAGACTCCTGGTGCTAGACTCCTGGTGCTAGACTCAAGTGCTAGACTCCTGGTACTAGACTCCTGGTACTAGACTCCTGGTTCTAGACTCCTGGTACTAGACTCCTGGTACTAGACTCCTGGTAGACTCCTGGTGCTAGACTCCTGGTACTAGACTCCTGGTACTAGACTCCTGGTTCTAGACTCCTGGTGCTAGACTCCTGGTGCTAGACCCCTGGCTCTAGACTGCTGGCGCTAGACTCCTGGCGCTAGACTCCTGGTGTTAGACTCATGGTGCTAGACTCCTAGTACTAGACTCCTGGTACTAGACTCCTGATACTAGACTCCTGGTACTAGACTCCTGGTACTAGACTCCTATTACTAGACTCCTGGTGCTAGACTCCTGGTGCTAGACTCCTGGTACTAGACTCCTATTACTAGACTCCTGATACTAGACTCCTGGTACTTCTGATATTCTGCACAAACTGTGCTGTTGTATTTGCTGTAAAGTGTCTTTACTGTAGGGTATTTTTTATTATGTACAGCACTTTGGCTCGACCAAAAATCGTTTAAAAATGTGATATATAAATAAAACTTGATTTGATTTGATTTGACAGGATGGGTTAAATGCAGAGAACACATTTCACTGTGTGTGCTGTATGCTCTGCATGTGTGACCATTAAAGAGGGTTTTAGCCCTCCCAATATTATATTATATATATGATAAAAAGAGAAAATGGGCCGTGTGGTTTATGGGCGTGATTGAAACAAAGTGCAATGGGAACATTTAGTTTATTTCTCAGAGGAAATACATCACTTCCTCTCATTGAGCTGCAGGGTGTGGTCGTTAAATCATCCTCTGTGAACGCTTTGAGGCGAAGCTTCCTCTCTTCACTTTGAATTGATGTGAACATGTGACCTTTCTTAAACACGTGTGATTTCCTGCAGAGGTCAAACTCTGGATGAATTAGGATGTTGTTAACCCTTGTGTTGTGTTCGAAAGCTGTTACCGTTCATGGTGTTCGCGGCTACATTTTGACCCATGATTTATCTCAGTCCAAAACACACAAAAATAATGACTATCATCCAATATTGTTTACACTACATCATAACTAACTTATAATGCATTCATAACCGTACAATCCTGTTGTAATTTTATTTTATGGCCCCAAAACACATCACACCACATATTTAAGTAAAACATGTGATTCAATTCACTCATTATACTCCCTGTAGTGAAGACAGTGGATCATTACGCTATCTGACTATAATGGACTAATATTAGAATACCATCTCCCCCAAAAAAGTGTTAAATGATTGTGACAGTGGATGAAGGGGGCGGGGGTGGATTGTCTAAAGTCAAAGATGAATTTTGATTGGGCCAAATTTGATCCCGAGTCACCCAAAACAATGCTGCTGGGTCTCCCCAGACCCGAACACCAAATTATACACTTTTTTTTTAGAGACCTTCAGAATTGGCTAAAATGGTCCAAACCTGTTTTGTAGAGTCTGTATAGCTGCTGTGGAAGATATCACTAAGCCTTGTTTCGATAAAAAAAACTAGAGCGTAGTTATTATATAATTTGAACTTGAAACGGGTCACGGGAGATACATAAGGGTTCATTATTATTTAGTATTTAATTGTATTTTTGAATGTTTAGTATAATATAAACATGTTGGCTTACTTACAAAATGCTGTATTTTTTAAAACAATTTTAAAGTATTTGCACATTTACTTAAATTAGAGGGATATAGCCTTATGTAGTTTGTATTTATTCTTCATTATAAAATGAATAAAAGGAATAAAATAAATAAATAAACATTACAAGAAATAATAATTAAAAAATAGAATAAATACAAAAAATAAAATAAATACAAAATTAACATTAAAATAATAAAATAATACAAAAATACAAAATAAATACAGATAGCAGTAATAATAATATTCATAATAATAATAATATGCTGCGTCACAGCTGAAGCCCCGCCCCTATTTGAGTGACAGTCAGGGGTTGGTGTTTACACTCAGGAAGAGGTGCGTCACAGCTGAAGCCCCGCCCCTATTTGAGTGACAGTCAGGGGTTGGGTGTTTACACTCAGGAAGAGGTGCGTCACAGCTGAAGCCCCGCCCCTATTTGAGTGACAGTCAGGGGTTGGGTGTTTACACTCAGGAAGAGGTGCGTCACAGCTGAAGCCCCGCCCCTATTTGAGTGACAGTCAGGGGTTGGCCCTTACTGAGCACAGTCACACAGGGTGAGGAGACTCAGCAGTGAAGTAGCGGAACACAAATCTCCTCTCCAAACGGTAAGAAACACATTTAATACACTCTTTAACTCACTCTACTACCGCAAACTAACCCAATACTTAACCACGAACCGCTCTAACGTCACTAAATCTGTGTATCATTTAGTGTTGTTGACGTGACGTTAGCTAACGGTTGCTACCTAGCCTATAACCACCCAGGAAAATGAGCAGATGTTGAAGCAGATTTTTTATGAATGACCGCAGCGGCCAATTCAAAATGACTCCTCTCCATCGACCTAGATATCAGAAAGCCTTTATAAGATAAGATATACTTTAATGAATCACAAATTGAGAGATGTTTTTGTTGCAGCAGCATGTAAAGCAAAGTATTGCACGTAGTTAGCAATACAAAATAGCAGATAAAACCGAAGAGTGACCATGAATATACAAATATGTAGACACATAAAACACTATTGAAAGGATAAATTACACCTAAGACCATATAAAAGTGGGATGTTTTTACACTAAATGTGCAAGAATGACATATTAAATGAAATACTAATGCAAAATGTTAAAAGTCCAGTTAATATTCGTCCCACAGAGGATAAATGTACATTGTTACAGTAAAGAAAGAGCCAAAGATAGCTTAGTATTAATTAAGAAGCATAACATAACAAAAAAGTTAAAGTACAAAAAAAAGATGGAATATAAAAAAAAATTGGAATATTTAGAAAAATGAGAGGATGTTTAGAGATAGATTTCGGAGCATTTTGAAAATGTAAAATATATTCAATAAAAAAAAAAGAGAATTTATTTTCTGTCTATTCACCTTGAGTGACAGAAAAACTATACTGCGCATGCTCAGTGGGCCCACATCCGGGTACTTTTGCGCTTCGCAGGAATTCACTGTATCTCTTTATCATCGATCCATGGCTTAATGTATGGATTATAAGCATATTGAAACTCTTATTTAAACACAATCTAACGGATGTACACTCTGATGACTCCCCTGCTGTGTTCAGTTTATTTAGAATATAAATTAAGTAACATTTAATCCTGTAATTCGTCGGTCAAATGAAGCGGTAACGCCCACACGTCTGATCCGGTAAAACAAGCGTGATGTGACTTCTGTGTTTGTGTCTTTGTTTTGTTCTTTATTAAACATGTGCCGGATTTAGAATAATCAGCTGTTGCTGTATAGGGTTGTGGAACTGCTCGGTATTAATGGCTGTATAAGTGGTGTCACGCAAACGAGTTAAATCTGATATATTTTGAGTGGAGTTTGGTGTTTTCCGAGACTATGAAGGACACTAAGAATATGTATTTACCTACAAAGAATATCCAGGGACCTATTCTGTAGTGTTAACTGTGATATTGGGTATTTTAACCAATTTAACTGAATGTTTATCGATGTTTTATGTGTGTGTTGGTCAGTGGTATTACATCGTACTGTACATAAGTACACATCTGAGGTACTACTTGAGTATTTTAATTTTATACTACTTTCTACTTGTACTCTACTATTGAGTAGAAGTACTCAGATCTTGACTAAAAGTAGAAGTACTCAGATCTTGATTAAAAGTAGAAGTACTCAGGTCTTGTACTTGAGTAAAAGTAGAAGTACTCAGATCTTGTACTTGAGTAAAAGTAGAAGTACTCAGATCTTGTACTTGAGTAAAAGTAGAAGTACTCAGATCTTGTACCTGAGTAAAAGTAGAAGTACCAGAGTGTAGGAATACTCAGTTACAGTGAAAGTCCTGCATTCAAAATGTTCCTCAAGTAAAAGTATAAAAGTATTCTCATCAAAATATAGTGAAAGTAGCGACAGTGAAAGTAGTGATTGTGCAGATTGGTCCATTTCAGAATAATATATATGATATGTTTTATAATGATTGATCATGAAAGTGTTCTCAAAGCTGGTAAAGGTGCAGCTAGTTTGAATGGCTTTGTATACTGCAGGGTAGCTTGTGGATTTACTCCAGGTGGAACTAAAGTCTGATTTAACACTTGGTTAGATTTCACATCATTCATCCACATCTGAGAAGTAACTAAAGGTATTAAATACATGCAGTGGAGGAGAAGTACACCATGTACCTCTGAACTGTAGTGGAGTAGAAGTACACCATGTACCTCTGAACTGTAGTGGAGTAGAAGTATAAAGTAGCATAACATGGAAACACTCAGGTTAAGTACCTCAAACTTGTACTTAAGTCAATCTAATTAGTTACTTTACATTTGAACCAACACATGTTTTAATGTTTCTCTTCACCAGACGGTCTTAAATCATGGCGGCCTCCATCCTCCTGCTCCTGACCTCTGTTGGCCTTTTCCTTTCAGCTCAAGGTCAGTGGTTATAATCTCGCTGCAGATATGACATTAGTCCTGTTTTGATTCTACATTACACATCAACTTCTGGACGTTCCCTCCCCAGCTCAGGACTGCCCCCGACCTGTGGGAGGACCCAACATGGGGCTGAAGGGGGACGACATACTTTTAGAAACTTTCCCCGACGGGAAAAAAGTTACGTTTGCTTGTGATGTTGGCTACGAGTCTGTTGGAGGATCTGCATCCATCATCTGTACTGCTGGAAACTGGAGCTCTTTGAGGATGAAATGTGAAAGTGAGTATTTTTCTTTACACGTAGCGGTACATTTTCAGAGTCAGAATACCTTTACTCGTCCCACAGAGGAGGACATTTACATTTGTTACAGCAGAAAGAGCCAAAGACAGCTTAGGAGTTTTTAAGAAGCATGCATACAAATATTAAGAGATTAAACTACAAATTACACAATTTACAAAATACATATCCAGTACCAGTTAGCGATATATAGGTGTAAAGTAACTAAGTACATTTACTCAAGTACCATTTTGAGGTACTTGTACTTTACCTGAGTATTTAAATGTTATGCTACTGTGTACTTCTACTCCACTTCAGTTCAGAGGTACATGGTGTACTTCTACTCCACTACAGTTCAGAGGTACATGGTGTACTTCTCCTCCACTACATGTATTTAATCCCTTTAGTTACTTCACAGATGTGGATGAATGATGTGAAATATAACCAAGTGTTAAATCAGACTTTAGTTCCACCTGGAGTAAATCCTCAAGCTACCCTGCAGTATACAAAGTCATTCAAACTAGCTGCACCTTTACCAGCTTTGAGAACACTTTCATGATCAATCATTATAAAACATATCATATATATTATTCTGAAATGGACCAATCTGCACAATGACTACTTTTACTGTCGCTACTTTAAAGGAAGGGTCCACTCATTAGATAATTAATAAAAACTTCAGTAGTTAGTGAAACATTATGTTTAAACCATACCCTGAAGAAATCAGCGATATTCCCCGGTAAATAATGATTTTATAGCTCTTTTTTTATCAAAACCTGTATATTCCGTCAGGCAGCTGCCATTTTGGCCATTTTCAGTAGTCACATGATCCAAAAAACTAGGTCGTGACGTCATCTATGCGTTCACTTTGTAAACACACGAACAGCTTGTTCGACGAAAACATGGCGGAGTATTTGAGTTCGGACTCGTCAGCCGAGGAAGAAGTTTTGAGCAATGTGGAGAGATTGGGGGAATTCAGCCATATAGGTTCGAGCCAAGTGGCCAGAACCGTCAGGAATCCAGTGACGATGAGGATGAACAGCACGGTGATCTTGCTGGAGACGATCCCTTTACTCGTGCAATTGATTTCGGGGGGCGAGTAGGGAGACCTGTACATGAATGGTGTACTTGCAGTCGGTGTGTAGCCATGGACAATCCTCTGATGAACATATGTTGTCATGAGCTTGAAGAGCTTGAAATAAACTGGTCACCGACGACTTGGATTGCATATGTTTACACAGGGAATTCGGCACTGTGGTGTTAGAAGAAGCTGTATTGAGAACAGCACTGGTTGCCATGAAGGATGTGAAACGCACCTCTTTGGTTGAACCAATAAATGAAAGGTGGGTAATTTGACGGGTACAGCCCTTTCTTCTTAGCATTATATACTTTACAATTAAAATTAACATATGCACAATATTTTTAAATTGTAGTGCCGATTGTCAAGCATGTCAAAAATACAATGCCAAAGAAAAGGCCTGATGATGATGATAAATCAATCGGAATATTAAATAAAGCGTTCATTCAGGCCAAACATCTTATTTGTTAATTCATCATTAAAAAGTAATAATTTCATACATATTTCCTTAGATATACGATATTTCACAGTGTAAATAATATACATATATTGCTACCACAGATTATTATTATGGTGGCATGATGTTGACATTGACTATGAAATTAAATGTATTAACCAAAACACGAGGACGTGTATCAGGCAACATAAATCACTAAAGAGATATATACAGCCAAAAACATCTGAATAAATATATACATGAAGTGGACATTTCTCTAATGACAGGTGAAAACAATCAAAATGCCCTAGAAGCACTCGGATAGCTGTGAGTATTTTGACAGAACTGAGACTGGCTGTTAAAAGTCAAAATGAAACTTAGCTTATCTTGAAATATAATTTGTGATAGGAACACTGTTCATTACGATAACAAATATATCCTATTTGCAACAAAATACAATGAGGCATATTTCAATGGAATCGTGAGAACAATGGAGAGTAACTAGAGTCATTTTGTCCAAACGCATAGTTCACGTCACGTCCGGTAAAATAAGTCATGTGACTCGTCAAAATGGCGCCGCCCACAGGGTTGATGTTATTTCGGTAATTAATCAGCTTAAAATCACTGATAACGTCATCAGATTAAAAAAAAAAAAATAAAGACTGGCAGAGACTGGTCTGTTTTATCGTAGGATAATTATTTAAAAATGCGTGTCATGAGCATTCCCTCCCTTTAACTATATTTTGATGATAATACTTTTATACTTTCACTTGAGGAACATTTTGAATGCAGGACTTTTACTGTAACAGAGTATTCCTACACTCTGGAACTTCTACTTTTACTCAAGTACAAGATCTGAGTACTTCTACTTTTACTCAGGTACAAGATCTGAGTACTTCTACTTTTACTCAAGTACAAGATCTGAGTACTTCTACTTTTACTCAAGTACAAGATCTGAGTACTTCTACTTTTACTCAGGTACAAGATCTGAGTACTTCTACTTTTACTCAAGTACAAGATCTGAGTACTTCTACTTTTACTCAAGTACAAGATCTGAGTACTTCTACTTTTACTCAGGTACAAGATCTGAGTACTTCTCCTTTCACTAATTACAAGATCTGAGTACTTCTACTTTTACTCAAGATCTGAGTACTTCTACTTTTACTCAAGTACAAGACCTGAGTACTTCTACTTTTACTCAAGTACAAGATCTGAGTACTTCTACTTTTACTCAAGTACAAGATCAGAGTACTTCTACTTTTACTCAAGTACAAGATCTGAGTACTTCTACTTTTACTCAAGTACAAGATCTGAGTACTTCTACTTTTACTCAAGTACAAGATCTGAGTACTTCTACTTTTACTCAAGTACAAGATCTGAGTACTTCTACTTTTACTAAAGTACAAGATCTGAGTACTTCTCCTTTCACTAATTACAAGATCTGAGTACTTCTCCTTTCACTAATTACAAGATCTGAGTACTTCTCCTTTCACTAAGTACAAGATCTGAGTACTTCTCCTTTCACTAATTACAAGATCTGAATACTTCTACTTTTACTTGAGTAACATTTTGAATGCAGGACTTTTACTGTAAGAGTATTCCTACTCTCTGAAACACAGATATCCAGAAATGTTTAAGGGATGAATTTAATCCTAAGGGGTTTTTCTGTTGTTGTTTTTTAAGGGAGGTCCTGTGGCCCTATTGGAGACGTGACAAATGGAGAAGTGGATTATTCTGGAGGGATTCAGTTCGGAGACAAACTGACGGTCACCTGCAACCCTGGGTGAGTCACACACCCATAAAAACTGAGCAAAGGGTTAAAACAAAATAAATAACAAATAAAAACAGATAGAAATCTACAAAATCCACAAAAGATGAGCTATAGCAGGGGTCACCAACTGCATTTGTCCAAGGGTCAAAATTAGAGAGAGAGACACTTTCGGGGGCTAGCGATTTTGAGTGGGGGGCGAACGCACTAACCACTCCGCCAACGCCACAGTCACCCCCGCCTTGCGGGCCGGATGAGAATGTCTGGCGGGCCGGATGTGGTCCGCGGGCCGGATGTGGTCCGCGGGCCGGATGTGGTCGGCCCGCGGGCCGGATGTGGTCCGCAGGCCGGATGAGAATGTCTGGCGGGCCGGATGTGGTCCGCGGGTTGGATGTGGTCCGCGGGCCGGATGAGAATGTCTGGCGGGCCGGATGTGGTCCGCGGGTTGGATGTGGTCCGCGGGCCGGATGTGGTCCGCGGGTTGGATGTGGTCCGCGGGCCGGATGAGAATGTCTGGCGGGCCGGATGTGGTCCGCGGGCCGGATGTGGTCCGCGGGCCACCAGTTGATGGTCACTGATCTATAGCATACAGAATAAATTGGAATATAATAGACCAACGTACTACTTAACAAATATAAACATAGGATGAATAGAGGTTGAGAAGCGATGCACAAGTTCAAATGTCATTAAAATACAAAAATGAGATGTATTTTTTTTTTTATCCCTAGTATGACAATTGTGTTGTTCCAGCAGCAAGTTTACAGGGCATTGAGTCAAAACTATAATAAAATACCAAAGAAAAGGACAAATAGACACTAAATATATACATACAGTATGAACAGCAGAGTATGTAAGGAACGCACAGAATCAAATAGAGAATAACTTCCTACCAACCTACTATTTCAATAAAAAAGATATAAATAAACACAGGATACTTTACACATAGTGCTGGGGGCATACCGCTTCATACCGAGCTTCATACCGAGCTTCATACCGAGCTTCATACCGCTTCATACCGGGCTTCATACCGAGCTTCATACCGCTTCATACCGAGCTTCATACCGAGCTTCATACCGCTTCATACCGAGCTTCATACCGAGCTTCATACCGCTTCATACCGAGCTTCATACCGAGCTTCATACCGCTTCATACCGAGCTTCATACCGAGCTTCATACCGAGCTTCATACCGCTTCATACCGCTTCATACCGAGCTTCATACCGAGCTTCATACCGAGCTTCATACCGCTTCATACCGCTTCATACCGCTTCATACCGAGCTTCATACCGAGCTTCATACCGAGCTTCATACCGAGCTTCATACCGCTTCATACCGAGCTTCATACCGAGCTTCATAACGAGCTTCATACCGAGCTTCATACCGAGCTTCATAACGAGCTTCATAACGAGCTTCATACCGAGCTTCATACCGAGCTTCATACCGCTTCATACCGAGCTTCATACCGAGCTTCATACCGAGCTTCATACCGCTTCATACCGAGCTTCATACCGAGCTTCATAACGAGCTTCATACCGAGCTTCATACCGAGCTTCATACCGAGCTTCATACCGAGCTTCATACCGAACTTCATACCGAGCTTCATACCGCTTCATACCGAGCTTCATACCGAGCTTCATACCGAGCTTCATACCGAGCTTCATACCGAACTTCATACCGAACTTCATACCGAGCTTCATACCGAGCTTCATACCGAACTTCATACCGAATGATATCCTTGTTCATAAACCTCAATACGGGGGAAAAAGTGGCGAAGGGTGCGCGAGCGGTGCAACAGTGAAATGAGTCCTCTGGGGACTCCTTTCACTGTCGCACCGCTGAAATGCATGCTGGGGGACAGCGCCAAGCGTAGCAGCAGAACATGTGAAGCTGCAGATGCACACTGAATATTTTACATTTTATTCCAATTCCATTTCAATGTAAATACTGCTATATTTTTTTATGTTATTATAGTTTTCTTAAAACAGTTCTCTATCTGTGTTTTAAAAACAGTTTTTACTTTGATGTACGCACCACGACATCAAGTCAAATTGTACGTGTTCGTACGTGTCAACCTACCTGGAGATAAACCTGATTCTGATTCTGAAGAACTGGAGATAGAGGGCTGTTGTTGTTGTGTTGTACGCAAAGTTAGCATGTTGCAGCTGTTTCATGCACTGATCAGGGCTTTCTTTGTGGGGACAAAACCTTTAAATGCAAATACATTTCCAATCATTGAACCATAAAGAAATACCGTGATGCCGTTATAATTTGGAAAAATACCGTTATATGAGTTTTTTTGTCGTACCGCCCAGCCCTATTTAGACATAGATTAAACACGTGTACACATTGTTCATCCTAATTATAATTTAAATGCAACCAGGTAGAGGTTAAGCACAATATGCTCTCTGAATGTTGAGGGTTGTTAAATGGAAGAACATCTGCTCAAAAACAAATACGTTTTTTTTCTTATTTCTCTAATTAGTTATACTTTGATTGGAAATCCGACCATCCGGTGTGGCAACGAGGGCTGGATGGGCCGGCTGCCTGTGTGTGAAGGTGAGTCTGTGTGTTCATACATCTATAATAAACTACCAGAGGGGGAAGTACAAATACTTTGTTACTGTACTTAAGTACATGTTTCTGGTATCAGTACTTCACTCCACTACTTATCTTTCTGACCACTTTTTACTTTGACTTCTTACATGTTGAACACAAATACCTGTACTTTCTACTTCTTACATGTTGAACCCAAATACCTGAACTTTCTACTTCTTCCATGTTGAACCCAAATACCTGTACTTTCTACTTCTTACATGTTGAACCCAAATACCTGAACTTTCTACTTCTTCCATGTTGAACCCAAATACCTGTACTTTCTACTTCTTCCATGTTGAACCCAAATACCTGTACTTTCTACTTCTTACATGTTGAACCCAAATACCTGTACTTTCTACTTCTTCCATTTTGAACCCAAATACCTGTACTTTCTACTTCTTCCATTTTGAACCCAAATACCTGTACTTTCTACTTCTTCCATGTTCCAAACAGGCTGGTTCCTTTAGTCTGAATGTGTGTTGGTGGCGTGATCATTATTATTTAGAGTCATTGCGTGCCTATTGATTTGAACACGATCCGTGTATCCATCATTTCCTGGTCTTCTCTAAAGAAGAGGGACCAATGAAAACGTAGTCAGTACTTCTACTTTTACCAGAGTATTTTTAAACACGAGTATCTGTACTTCTACTTGAGTAAAGGATACTTTTACCATCTCTGTAAATGACTACTAACATCAGGTCCCATCTCTCAGAGGCTGGCCCACAATGATATCTGAGTTGGTTCCCCTGGATAATATACTAATGTTCTAGCGTATTTGCCATGCATCTGCTATGTGATTACTGAGTTTGTAACATAGAAACTCTCCGTCTCTTCCCATGTATTGAATGTTTCAGTGACGCAGTGTGATCCACCGGCGGCTCCGACCATCGGCAGCTTCTATCCGGTCAAAGAGACGTATGAATACAGTGAGGTGATCCAGTTCTCCTGTCCTGAACCTTACACCCTGAACGGATCGAAGTCTCTGTCCTGCTCAAAGAACGGGGTCTTTCAGCCGGCCACCCCGAAGTGTGTCAGTAAGTCCTTTTAGAATCTTCCTTACACCCAGACCCTTTCAAACCTTTCTATGTAATATACATGCCATTTATTGTAGTGCAATATGCACATTTTTACTTTATATATATCTTTTTTTTAACGTTATTTTACATCCTTTTTTATGGGATGTTTTATTTAATATAAATGTTTACTTCATTTTCTTCTCTTTATTTCACATTATTCCTCGACTTCCTTTGTTTATTTAAATTTAAATTTTGCAGATTTTTACTTTATTTTTATTTTATTAGATGTTTTATTTTATTTTCTTATGTTTATAAAAAAACATTTCATCCCATTTTATTTAATTGTCTTTCTTAATTTGACTTCCTTTGTTCATATACCATTTTTTAAATCTTTCTTTTTTTTGACATTTTGCGGGGGCTGCCGTTTTTCTTTCACGAAACTGTGTCTCAGGGCTTCTTAACATTTAACAACCTATGAATGTGTCATACCCACTTAACGGGAAGAAACTCAGCTACCTGACGATACGAACCATTTCTACCTAAACAAAACACAAGTCTCACAAGAAGCGTCTAAATGAGCCCTGAGCGGAAAAACTCTAACGCACTTAACTCTAACGCACTTAGCACAGAACACTAGGTAGAAATACTTTATTACTTATCGGATCCGCACAAACAGCTGAGATTCCACAGATTCTATAGGTATTGGTATCATCACTGAGCGATCAAAACTCCCGGCAGGGGTAGCAAACCCAGACATCACACCACGGAGCTTAACGGAGCTAAAAACGGGAAATAGTCTTCCCTTTGCGGTTCTTCTGATCAAAAGTTCTGTTCAATGGCATCAAAACGATAAAAACGCTGCTGAAGGTGAATCCATACGTTAATCCAATGTGTCTGTGTCACTTTGAAATGATTTGACCCCCAGAAGTTTTTCTTTTTTTCTAAATCTCTCTTAAAAAGGTCAAATGTCACTTGTTTTGCATCAATCTTGATGCAGAGTACTTATTATATGTTATAGTTTGGATTCCTAAAGCTTTTAGTCTGCCATCCCATCATTCAAGGCTGGTTTCACTATAAGTCATGGGTTTTTTTTGGACGGACACATTCATTTACATTTTTTTACTATGTTCAATCTGAATTTACTTTAAAATAAAACAATTGATTCTGACTTCTCTACATCCAACTCACAGGTGTATCATTGCTTTGAGAAAAAAGATGATTAATTTTCCCCTTTTAGAAGAGAAGTTATGGTCATTTGTTCTGGGAAGGTCATTTTCGAGCCTGAGACCTGAAAAACAGGCTCAGGGCTCAACAGGTTAAACATCTTATGTTTATATTCATATCTTTATTTGATCCTTTTATTGGATGTCTGCACCCTCTTACTCTCGGCGTGCGCCCTCAAACCAAAATGCAGGTTTTCCCCGTAAAATGTAAAAGTGATTCCAGAAAACAATATTCCTGCTCGTCAGAAACTGAATATTACTCCAGAAATATGAGCATCAAACAGAGGGTCAGGCGGCAGAGACAGCCTGGTTTTCACGGAGAATAATTATGGGATGGATGTCCGGTCGGTCTGACACTGAAACTGAGATATGTGTTTCTTTTCCTTTTCTCTGTAGAGGAAGTAAAGAAACCTCTGGATTTATTAGTTGTTTGAGGAGCAAAATGACTCAGCAGTAGGGATGGGTATCGTTTTTTTATCGATACCGGTATTTTTCGATATTCTTATCGATACTTTTCCAAAGTGGTTAATATCGTCTGTTAGCTGAGTTTCGTCCCGTTAAGTGGGTATGACATGAATAGGTTGTTAAATGTTAAGAAGCCTTGAGACGCTGTTTCTTGCAAGATGTTGCGTCTGCCCCCGAGTCTCACCACAATAAGAGCGCTGTTAGGAGAGATGACGAGTGGCATTCACAGTGGCCAATCAGAGGGGTACTCAAACCGGATACGTCACATGGGATGAGGGTTCCCAACCAACCAGAATTGTTTCAACTAAGGAAGTAGCCTAATTCATATACCGATAGCAGCACCGTTTGTCCAGCGGCTTAACGGTATACCGATACCGTCCAATCGGCTACCGGTACTGACTTAGTACCGGTTCCCGATACCCATCCCTACTCAGCAGCTTTAAGACATGAAGACACTTTTATTCACTTCACTCTAATGCTGTATTTTCACTGGAAAGTGGGCGGGACTTAATTATGATGTCAGTGCCCTCATACTATATCTTTCTAGAAAAACCCCTGATATTATATTATTATAATGTTTCTCCTTCTTTTATTCATTCAACATGTTCCCATTGCATCTCAGCTCTCACTCTAATTTAATCTAAATCAGTTGTTTTTGGACATTTTTCTGAATTTCCTTCCTGTGTATTCTGTTGTTCTTGCAGAGGTTGATTGTAAGGAGCCAGTTGTTGAGTTCGGTCATTGGGATTCGGGGTCGCGGGCCCCCTACACTTACAAGGCTACCGTCACGTTCAAGTGCAACGAGGGGTACAGGATGAAAAATTCTGCCACCATAATCTGTGGGATCAACGATCTGTGGGAGCCTGAACTCCCAGTATGTGAATGTAAGTCTCAAAGAAAATCCTATTTAGATAAACCTGGGGAGTTTCAATTAGGGCTGCGCTATAGAGCAGGGAGGACGTATTTACCCTGAAGGAAGCTGCTGTTCCCTCCACAAAAAGCAACGGGATTTCTCCAGAGGATTCTGGAAAATAGCTGGAAATAAGGTCTGTGGAAAACGAACCTGTTTGATGAATGCACGTTTTGTTCAGGATAATCTCCACGTGTCTACCCTACTTTTATAATGTTCTAATCATAAATCTAATGTCCAGAAGCAAAATGCTAACGTGATGCTATAAAGGAGCTACAGCCGAGTCCAGCAGCACGACTTCAACGTCACGCCAACTTCAGATCCATATTCAAACATACAGATTCTAAATGGAACGAGTTGAAGCGTTTGTTTGAACAGTCTGCAGGAGGCAGGTACTTGCTCTCAAGCAGAACAGAGCAAACTAACTTAGAGGAGTGTTCACGTGTTCGGCGTAATGACGTACAACGTCCTCCACGACTTCTGTAGTCCTATTCAGCCACTTGGTAACAACCATCGTTTTTCAGACACGTCAACTCTTCAGAAATCACCAGTGGGGTCACTGCTGATGGATTTAATGTCCTAGAACAAAACGTGATCCGTCTCTTCAATGTGTCTCAACCACAGACCTTAGTTCAGCTAGTTTCCTAAATCCTATGGAGAGATCCCATTGGCTCTGAGACGAGGGAACAGGAAGTGGTGAAATGCTGACTAACTTCCTGGTTTTAGGACTCATTCCTGCACCACTCTATTAAGTTGAAATGAATTCTAAATGTGAAGGTAAGTCTCAAAGAAAATACTCAGAGATATTAAACCTGGGGAGTTTCAATTAGGGCTCTGCAATTAAGGGGAAATGAGTCAACACTACAATGTGGTCAAACATCTGAGTGAAGTGTTGTGGATCTGCAGAGATTAGAGTCCAGATGCCAGTTTATTGAACCTAGAAGTGTTGAGTACTGGTTTGCAGCTCATAGAAACTGCCGGATGCTAACCTGCATATGTTGGGCAATTTGCACAATTAGCCTAAATTGCGTTAATTAGCATTATGCAGAAAATAGTTAAGAAATGGCTGGGCAGATTTGGACAGTTCTGGAGGGTTTTGGGGGTTAGTGAAGATGCTGAGTCCATTTCAGGATCAAACATGTCAGTTTTAACCAGAAAGTGGACACATCTGTACTCTCTGTGGACACATCTGTACTCTCTGTGGACACATCTGTACTCTCTGTAGACACATCTGTACTCTCTGTGGACACATCTGTACTCTCTGTGGACACATTTTGACTTTGTTGCGACTATTGGATATAGAGAGCACAAGATGAACATTATTACCTCTACTGTGGACCATTTATTTTCAAATAAATAAGCAATCTGTCCAATCAAAGGGATCCAGAGTCCAGTAAATCTTGCAAATCGACCCAAACTGAATCATTCCACAGAGAGTACAGATATGGACACTTTCTGGTTCTATTTTTTGTCCTGAAATGGCAGAAATGGATCCTCAATAAACCCCCAAATTGTCCAAATCGGCCAAGACATGTTTGTACGATTGTCCCCTTCATTCACTCATGGACTCTGAGAGCTGCAGACAGACTTGATGACAAACCCTTGTTTGGTTCGGATCCTCTTCTATACATATATATTATATTGCAATATAAGTCAATAATATAAGTCATAATCCCCAGCAGTTCTTTTCCTCCATGTCATGCAGCCTTAGTCTGAACATGAGTCCATCTTTAGTCCAGATGCACGCTCTGTGGTTTCCTGTTCAGATACATGGAGCTTTGGGGATGTTCTTTATTCCCTCTGTGGTTCAATACATCCTCAACATCAGGAAGAAACTGCCTTTGAAACTGAAACCATTTTGGGAGGGAAAAAAAAACATATTCATAATCATAATATTTCATAAACGTGAGACGATTAGTCGACTAATCAAAAAAAAAAGAAGTCAAAACTGACGGAACAGTTAAAATATGACAAATAGTCAAAATTATGAGAAAAGTCAAATTTATGAGAAAAAATTATGAGATAAAGTTAACAAAAAAACATATTAACAATCATAATATTCCATAAAGGTGAGACGATTAGTCGACTAATCGCCTGAATTGACGACAATTAGACGACTAGAGAAATCCTGAGTCGAGGGCAACCCTGATTATTTGTGATATTTGCACTAATTATTATAATGTATTATTTTGCAGTGGTACCAGAAGTTAAAACCACCACCACTAAAAGTCCTGAATCCACCAAGAAGCCCACAGGTAGAGGCCATTTCAATATCTGTCTCGTTAGGCTGATCAATGATTATTCTGGGCTGTTTGATCTGTTTACTGTTCAATGGTTGGATTGGAGTTTAAACGTTGATTTTCTGCTAATTGTCATTGCCTGGCTCGTGGCCATAACAATAACGTGAAAAAGACACGATGTAAGGAAAGATGTTTATTATAATAACTCAACGTTAACACAAGAGCTACCCCAATGGGATGTGTTGGTCAGTAAGACCAGTGGTGTGTGTGTGTGTGTGTGTGTGTGTGTGTGTGTGTGTGTGTGTGTGTGTGGTGTGTGTGTGTGGTGTGTGTGTGTGTGTGTGTGTGTGTGTGGTGTGTGTGTGTGTGTGTGTGGTGGTGTGTGTGTTGGGTGTGTGTGTGTGTGTGTGTGTGTGTGTGTGTGTGTGTGTGTGTGTGTGTGAACATGGTGTGTGTGTGGGTGTGAACATGGTGTGTGTGTGTGTGTGTGTGAACATGGTGTGGTGCCAGGTGTTGACTGCCAAACTGAGATGAAGGTAAAACCAAAGCATGAATCAGGTAGCTGCTCTCCGAACAGATCCTCCAGCAGAGAGCGAACGAGACTCTGGCTCGGGCCTTTCACTCCTCCGGTACCGGCGGCCAGGTGCCCTCAATCAGTGCTGATGGGGAGGAAGAGAGATCATTAAAGGGCCACACACACACACCAGGAGAGAGTAAAGCAGGGGTCGTCACAACGTACCATGCTGTTATAATAACGCTCTTTATCAGCCTTTGAAACTGAAACCATTTTGGGAGGGAAAAAAAACATATTCATAATCATAATATTCCATCAACGTGAGACGATTAGTCGACTAAACGCCCGAATTGACGACAATTAGACGACTAGAGAAATCCTGAGTCGAGGGCAACCCTGATTATTTGTGATATTTGCACTAATTATTATAATGTATTATTTTGCAGTGGTAACAGAAGTTAAAACCACCACCACTAAAAGACCTGAATCCACCAAGAAGACCACAGGTAGAGGCCATTTCAATATCTGTCTCGTTAGGCTGATCAATGATTATTCTGGGCTGTTTGATCTGTTTACTGTTCAATGGTTGGATTGGAGTTTAAATGTTGATGATTTTCTGCTAATATTGCACGCAACGAGGGCTGTCTTTTAAAATGAATGTTGTTATAATTCTTACATTTTGCATGATTTTCTGCTTGTTTGTCATGCATGTGATTAAGTGCAGTTCTGTGCCTTCATTGTTAAGTATTGAGTGAAAGACATTGTATTTAATTAAAGACATGAATTCAAACTATCTCCTGATTAACCCGTGACTCCATGCTGATAATCGGGGGTTATCTCGTCGTGCTTCAGAATAACGGTTGCTCCAAACATCGTTAAATTAATCTGTGTTTATGAAACAGAAGGTTTTATTTCTGATGTTTAATATTTGATTTGTCTCTTCTTCAGCAGCTCCTGGCCCCACCGGTAAGTCCTCAGAATAATATGTTTTTAAAATATTAAATAAATGTAACAATGTTTAATATTTGATTTGTCTCTTCTTCAGCTCCTGGCCCCACCGGTAAGTCCTCAGAATAATCTCCTATTAAATACATGTTTTTAAATATTCACAATACATTTAACTGTGCAAATGTCCCTACCTACCTACCTACCTACCTACCTACCTACCTACCTACCTACCTACAGGTTACCTACCTACCTACCTACAGGTTACCTACCTACCTACCTACCTACCTACAGGTTACCTACCTACCTACCTACAGGTTACCTACCTACCTACCTACCTACCTACCTACCTACAGGTTACCTACCTACCTACCTACCTACCTACCTACAGGTTACCTACCTACCTACCTACCTACCTACCTACCTACCTACCTACCTACCTACCTACCTACCTACCTACCTACCTACCTACCTACCTACCTACCTACCTACCTACCTACCTACCTACCTACCTACCTAGGTAGGTACCTGCATTCTGATTCTGAAGAGAGTTGTAGTTTAACTTCACACACTTCTTTTGTTTTTACAGCCGGTGGAGGAAGCTTGTCCACGGGTGTTGCTGTGGGTGTTGCTTTTGCGGGTAAGTTTAAACATTAAATCTAGAATATAAAGTGATAATTGAAACTCAAATAAGATGATGATGTCCTCAGAAGAACAGCAGGGTTATATCACAGTTCTGCAGAGAGCATCATCTTCTATGTTTAGAGTCATTAGTGACGTGCTGTGGTTTGTGCATGATATCCAGTTCATTAGGAAGGTGTGTTTTCAAAGACCTCCTTAATGGTTTGCTTTCAAAGAGCAGAAGCTAAAAAATTAACCATCTAACCATTTCATGTCATGCATTTCATTGAGACTTGTTTTATTGTGGACGATCCTCCTTCACCTTCACCATCTTCCTTTTTGTTTCTCATGAAGTAATCGCCTTAGTTGTTGCCATCGCTATCGGTTTATCGCGGTGTGGATTCCTGAAATGCCCCAAGGAAAAGCCCGGGTAAAATGTTTTCAACCTGTTCCTGTCACAGTGCTCTGTATTTAGTCGCATATTCACACTCAAAGCTCTTCTTCCTGTGTGAAGTGTTGCATGTTGAAGCTGTGGGGATGTGTTTCTGAGGCTTTCTCTACCACATGTAGTCATTAGGAGATGCTCTCCTACACAGAGCTGCAGCTCAGTCACAACAGACGGACTGACGCTGTTTTAAACTGCCAAAACACTACATATGTCACCCCAAGTTAGCATTTAAAGCAAACTGCTGGATGCAGGAAGTGGGACAAAAGGCACAAATACCCCAATCTCAGAAACACCCATACTGAGGCAACAATGCTTTAAAAAAGATATATATATATTTAGCATTTTAGGCTAATATCCTCATCCTACATTTAGCCGTTTCAAAACATCTCTGTAACGCAATAGTTTTGGTTGATGGCCCAAATTCCTTTAAGTGTGATATCTTTTATTTGCAGTTTCTGCCTAAAAGTGAGATTAAGACGGCACATTTGATCTGAGGAAGTGACTCTGAAGAAACAGCTTCAGCTTCCTGCTGGTGATGTCTTCACTGTTTAGGAGTGTGTCTGCAAAATGAAATCTCTTAACACACCACTTTATACAAAGGGCTCTAAAGGCCCTTTATCTAAGGGCATAACGTTTGGATAGTTTGGAAACAAAGATCATTTTTGGTACTAAACTCATTTGGGTACTTTCCCTGGGTGTTGGTGTGTGGGGTGTTCACTTAGTAGAATTTATTTTTACACTTTTTTAACACCAGACGGCAGATATCCATATAAAACGGCAATATTATAAATATGTTGTCCGTTAGATGGCTCTGGTGTCGGTGTGCATGCGCGTGTGTGTGTGTGTGTGTAGTGGTGGAAGTTAGAGTTGTGGGTGTTTTCTATCTTTAAACTGGTCGTACGTCCACTGACCGTCATTATTGGATTGCAGCTCTGGGAGGGGCCACGCTCGCACTGTTCCAACAGAAGAGGATGTAGAGCTTGGGTAAGAGGATCACTTTTCATACGGCAGTGGCTCAGTCTGTAGGGACTTGCTCTTGGAACCGAAGGGTCGCCGGTTCACGTCCCGATCGGACCAAAAGAATATGGAGTGAGCTGGTAGCTGGAGAGGTGCCAGTTCACCTCCAAGGCCACTGCCGAGGTGCCCTTGAGCAAGGCATCTAACCTCGAAACTGCTCCCTTGGCGTCGGGTACCTGGCAGCCACTCTGCTCTGCCACCTCTGCTATCTGCATGTATATCCTCTGTGTGTGTGCATGTACAGTGCCTCCGGAAAGTATTCATACCCCTTCACTTTTTCCACATTTTGTTATGTTACTGCCATATTTCAAAATGTATTAAATCCATTTGTTTTCTCAATATTCTAGACACAATACCCCATAATGACAAAGTAAAACAAGTTTTAAAATAGTTTTTGCAAATGAATTCAAAATAAAAAAACTCATATCACATAAACACAAGTATTCACACCCTTTACTCAATACCTTGTTGAAGCACCTTTGGCAGCAATTACAGCCTCAAGTCTTCTTGAGTGTGATGCCACACGCTTGGCACACCTATCTTTGGGAAGTTTCTCCCATTCTCCTGTGCAGATCGTCTCAAGCTCCATCAGCTTGGATGGGGAGCGTCGGTGCACAGCCATTTTCAGATCTCTCCAGAGATATTCAATCCGGTTCAAGTCTGGGCTCTGGCTGGGCCACTCAAGGACATTCACGGACTCGTCCCGAAGCCACTCCTTTGTTATCTTTGCTGTGTGCTTAGGGTCGTCGTCCTGTTGAAAGGTGAACCTTCGCTCTGGAGCAGGTTTTCATCAAGGATCTCCCTGTACATTGCTGCATTCATCTTTCCCTTGATCCTGACTAGTCTCCCAGTTCCTGCTGCTGAAGAACCCCCCACAGCATGATGCTGCCACCACCATGCTTCACTGGAGGGATGGTGTTGGCCAGGTCTGGGTTCCTCCAGACATGATGCTTGGCATTCAGGCAAAAGAGATCAAATTTGGTTTCATCAGACCAGACAATTTGGTTTCTCATGGTCTGAGAGTCCTCTAGGTGCTCCATGGGGGCTTTCATGTGCCTTTTACTGAGGAGTGGCTTCCTCCTGGCCACTCTACCAGGAAGGCCTGATTGGTGGAGTGCTGCAGAGATGGTTGTCCTTCTAGAAGGTTCTCCCATCTCCACAGAGGAACCCTGGAGCTCTGTCAGAGAGACCATCAGGTTCTTGGTCACCTCTCTGACCAAGGCCCTCCTCCCCCGATGCTCAGTTTGGTTTGGGCGGCCAGCTCTAGGAAGAGCCGTGGTGGTTTCAAACATCTTCCATTTGCAAAAGATGGAGACCACTGTGCTCGTTGGGACCTTCAATGCTGCAGAAACATTTTTCTGTACCCTTCCCCAGATCTGTGCCTTGATACAATCCTGTCTCTGAGGTCTACAGACAATTCCTTGAACCTCATGACTTGGTTTGTGCTCTGATATGCACATAGAACAAAAATGAATTTAATCAATTTTGAAATATGGCTGTAACAAAACAAAATGTGGAAAAAGTGAAGGGGTATGAATACTTTCCGGAGGCACTGTATATCCTCTGGAGAGGGAGAGAGGGAGGGAGAGGGAGAGAGAGAGAGAGGGAGGGAGGGAGAGGGAGGGAGAGAGAGAGAGAGAGAGAGAGAGAGAGAGAGAGAGAGAGAGAGAGAGAGAGAGAGAGAGAGAGAGAGAGAGAGAGAGAGAGAGAGAGAGAGAGAGAGAGAGAGAGAGGAGAGAGAGAGAGAGAGAGAGAGAGAAGAGAGAGAGAGAGAGAGAGAGAGAGAGAGAGAGAGAGAGAGAGAGAGAGAGAGAGAGAGAGAGAGAGAGAGAGAGAGAGAGAGAGAGAGAGAGAGAGAGAGAGAGAGAGACTTTTCCAGGTTCTTGTGTTGAGAATATTTGTCATTGTTCAAATGATGATAAACATTTACATAAAGCATATTTGTCCACTCATATGTTGATCAGAGTATTACAAACTTGAAAAATATCCCTCTAATGTTCATTTAGAACAGATAAAAAATGTGCGATTAAATATTTTAAGCGACTGACAGCCCTAATGAATATGACAAAACGTCAAAACTATGAGAAAAAGTCCAATTATGAGAAAAAGATGAAAACAATGAAGAAAACATGAGAAGTGTCAAAAGTTATGAGGTGTCAAAATATGAAAAGGGAAAATGATGAGAAAAAATCAAAACTATGACGAAAGAGTTAAAATATGACATTTCAAAATGATGAGAAAAAGTCCAAAGAAAGATAAATACATACAAAGGTTGATTCAGATGAAGTGACCAATTAAAGGAGGTGTGGCTTATTCAGAACTAAACTCGGTTGTTTTAATCAGTCGTTCAAATAGTCCTCTGAGTGAGCGTCTCTACTTCACAGCGTAGTGGATACAAGCTGCCGCTGAGATCAGGAAGCTATCCCAGCAAAGCTTTCTAATACGGACGTAACCATAACAACAGAGATACAGAACTGTGGAACAATCAAGAAGACAGTCAGATATTTGGTGTGGAGGATAACAGTTTATTTCTTTGTGTTTTTCTCTATTCTTGTGCTTTTGTATGTTTTCTTTTACCGGCATCGATCGTTTACATGATCAAGTGCTCATTGTAATTCATGTGCATTGTCCCTTCCTGAAGTAATTCAAACTAACATTTAGGTTTCTTCGTGTGTTTCTATTTCTAGTAACATATGCACGCACATGGTTTCCTCGTACTGGAAACAGTTGTTGATTTGAATGTTTATTGTCCTGCAGCTGACTCGCTTCTCCACGGTAACCCTTCACAGATCCTCCTCCTCCTCCTCCTCCTCAGAGGGCTGCGGGCGTTCTACCCGTTCTCTCATGTCTGACTGAACCTTAAACCCTTTTCTTTTGGTCCTGCAGTAAACGGGATGATGCTGCTGGTCCATAACTACTGGATGTAGAGACGATCAGCTGTTCAGTGGATGTCTCCGGACACGTCTGAATGTCTCCATGTTCCTCGGGACGGGATAGGCCAACGGAGACGCTCTGAAGAAACATTTCTGACCGCCTGAGACTCAGAAACGTCAGGAACTTAAAATAAACCCTTAGCTTCTGCTTTAAGCAACTCCTTTCGATTAGTTGACGACGGAAATTCCTGACACTCAAAACGACTTTTTCTCTATTCTGCATTTGTCCTTGTTAGGAAGGGATGAGGCTTCTGTTGATGAATACATGTTGCACTATGAAGCGTAAGAATGACTGCATGCACCTTAAACACAGCTGGCAGAAATCTGATGAGTAACCACTTTAAATCAATAGTTAGCAGTTTTTATTGAATGATTTAGAACAAAAAATCAGCAGTTGCTTAAAAGAGGCCGATAAATGGTTCCTCAAGTCTTAAGGTGCGTTCACAGCGGACGCAAAGAAGTCTAACTAACGTGACTCGTTAGATGTAGACGTGTAGATAGAGCCACAATAAGACGTTTGCTGTGATTTGATTGTAACACAGGGATCAAAAATGATGCCGAAAAAATATCATACTGTAGTAAAAACATGAATTAATGCTTTTGGAGAGTGTGCTTACGAGACACTTTAAAATGTTTCTGATCAGGCTAAGCTAACATGTAGCCGCTCCTCCACACTCTCAGTAAAGTCCTGCAGACAGAAGTAAAGACCCTATTCTCCACAGACAGTCTGGGGTTTGTACATTCAGAACCTTTCTCCAGTTTCTGAGCAGATATGAGGTGTGCTAACAGCTAACGGCTGCTTTTTGGTTTCTAATTCCCCTCCATCAGTGACGACAGGCTGAGATCCTCACCACTGATTGGCTCTAAGAGACAGCGTCGTGAGAATTTGTCCCTGGAGTTTGAATAAAATGTAACTCCTGCGAATGAAGCCTGAACGCTTCCTCTACCCGTTTCTTTGCATTCACTTCACGTGTTCAAAAAGCTGCTCCGCGTCTCGTGTGAACGCACCGCTCAAACATCACCTTTCTACACAAAGCACTGGTTTCTGTAGTCTAGCACAGTGCCTGAATATAATACATCCTCCATACGCCTTAAAGCAGAAAGACAGGCTGGTTGTGAGTCTGTTCAAAGTAAATATCATTATCCATATTTAATGTTGCTGCGTTGTGTTGTGCTCTGTTGCATCACCAGTTTAAAGAAATATTCCCCAGAGAACATTTATATAATTACTAACTCAACTCTTTGGTTTGATGCACATCTCGTCCAGAGTCAGTTTCATAACAACAAGAGAAGAAGTACTTTACACGTATTAGTACGCAGGTGTCTGTCTGTATATACTGTGATCTTTGTAAGAATCGTTTTGCACTTCCCTGCTTTTTATCTGTATTTATTTTACTACAATGTGTGTCGGAACATCTCAGATTTATTTTGTATTGTTTTGAGGCTTTTATTTTGGCACTAACTTTTGTAATCAATTAATGAAATAAAAGCAGAAGAGACGACGTTGATGTACTGTCTTTACTTCCTGGAGCTTTTCACTATGTTTGACTCTAATTCTGACTTTAATGTTCTCTTAATGTGCAAACAAACAATCAGTGTCTTTCAAAAGCCCTTTTCATCTTTCTGACATATTACACTTTGACTTTAATTCATTATTTCAGATATACTGCATTACAACCTTTTTTCAAATCTTTTATTTTTATTTCATGAGTACACAAATGGGATAATCATTTAAAAAAATGTGTTTTTCATTACAGAGTTGAGAAAATAATATTTAGTCTTAGTTTCATGTAAAAAAAAAAATCAAATATGCTGTAGGATTATGAAATACACAAGAAAAAAAACAAGATTTAAGTCTTTAATTCATGAGAAAGCACTCAGTCAGAAACATGTGAAATATATGTTTAAAATAAATGTAAATAAAATGTCCAAAGAGAGTATTCAAAGTCATTCTTACAGTTTTATAGGTTTTAATTTTATTTGTATATAATCCACATATGACCTGCTTTGACTCGAGTTAGAGAAACTTCTGGATTCAGTCTGAAAGCATCCTTTTTTAACTTTAAGCATGCTCTTTAATAATGTTGTAGTTTAACTCTGAGAGGTCGACTGGCTGGACTCCTCACTGGGACTCTGGTTCTGGACCAGCTTGCAGGGTCCAGGAGTTCTTGGAGAGAAGGACCGCTTCCTGCCGCAGGACTCGGGGGGTCGGAGTTCCTGAACACGGAGAAACAGCTGCTGCGGTCATCCAGCCTCCACTGGGGAAAACGCAGTCAAGCCAGCCCGCACGTTATATTGCGGTGCGCGAATATCCTCTGCATCACGGTAGAGGCCTGGAAAAACTGCCTTCAAAATGCCTTACTCGGTCAATAACAAATATACCAAACATATTCATATATACTGGAGATTAAGTTAAGAAATATGTACTATATAATGTGATCAATAATCATTTAAAACAAACTACGTATAACTACCACATTATAACTGAGTGAATGTAAAACTTAAGGAGTTTTGAAATCTCATATGGGCCTTCTGTTTTTAGATAAGAATAAATACAAAACTGTCAATCATCAAAGACTTGAGAGAATCAGGACATTCTGATGTAGAGTTTCAAAATAAAAGACCTTTGAAATCTCTATTATATGAGCTGTCGTCCCGCTGTTTTTAGATAAGAAAAAACAAAAACCCTCCAGTATCAAAGACGTATTTCACTCCAGGGTGATAGCAGGACACCCCAACTAGTCACATCAGTAAAGTGGAACTTCTGTATGAAAGCAATGTAATGATTTGTATTGGACAAATCGCCGAATTCTAGGGGTTTCAGCGGCCAACACTAGCAGTTGAGAAGAAGCAGCCAGAGATATTAGCGCTATCGCCTCTATAAACACGGCTCCAGCTGCTCCGGGTGTGTGTGTGTAAATACCTCCCCGTATCTGTGTGGCTGGTGAAGTGCACTGAGAGGGAGAAAGTCACAGCCTTTGTCTATAGCTCTAACTCACACCACCGCTGTCTCTATTAAACACCAGATGGTCTAAAAGCACTCTCTCGTTG
>CM062267.1:1242171-1247171 GCA_031216635.1 Dissostichus eleginoides | reverse complement strand
TTTATGGAAGAGAAAATGTATTTCTGATAAACTAATATTTTATCAAACGGTAAATGGTGAATTAATATAACATTTAGAATCATTGGGAAGGGGTTATATCCACAGGGACTAGCTCACCTTTAACTTACATGTCTCTGCTATGGACTGATGAGTATATGACTCTTGCATGCTAAATGACTAACACAAACCTTCAAAATGATAATGTGCATGTGTCAGGAAGGCTCCCAAATAATTCTGAGGGGCCTATCCTATTTTAGTAATTAAATGATAATGTGCTAATCCATTACTTTGAGTTGTCTTCACTCAAAAACATCCCTATCAGGTGTGAACCCAATAACTAGGACAGCTCTCTCAAGGTCAAGGGTCAGAGAGAGAGGGTCAGAGAGAGAGGGTCACACTCTTCGGCTGCAGAGAGAACCCCCAGCCACGTGCAAGGAGGCACGAGGTCGTTCGAGATGAGAGGATGCTTAACTTCACCTTTCTGCTGAGGGGGGGTTCTTCTCTTCACCTTTCTGCTGATGAGGGGTTCTTCTCTTCACCTTTCTGCTGAGGGGGGGTTCTTCTCTTCACCTTTCTGCTGAGGGGGGGTTCTTCTCTTCATCTTTCTGCTGAGGGGGGTTCTTCTCTTCATCTTTCTGCTGAGGGGGGGTTCTTCTCTTCATCTTTCTGCTCGGTGGGCTCTAGCAGACAACCCTGCAGGACGAGCGAGGGCTTCAGAGGCTTCTATAATACAAGGTTCCATGTTTCTTGGAGCAGTTTGATGTCTTCCTAACCTCTCCCATCACGGGGGGGACACCTGGATGCATCACTAGGAATACGCAGTCTGCTCTCAAGCAGATAGCAGAAGGAATGCAGGCAGATGAGCCTCCGTTTCACTGGGATCAGCTACAGTGCTCACTGAATGAGCCACACAAAAGCAGAGCAATTGGGGGGGGGGGGGTTGAAATATGGCGCTCTGATGAAGAAGAGTTTGAGCCAATCAGCACCTCAGTGCTAATCTACAGTATCAGGATGCCTTTACACACCAGACACTCGGTGTCCTAAAGGGAGGAGGAGAACGAGTCAGGAAGACTGACGGACATGTTCTCCCAGCTCTCCTACAAAGATGAACTTTGAATTGAATGACCAGATGTTTACAGATGTACAATTAATGATTGTTTTTTTATATTTCCAATGACCAGACATGTGTTAAATAGTGAGTAATATATTTAGTCAGATCAGATTACACTTTCGCACTAAACAAAATAAATAAATACATATATTCAGATGATAAGGTATTGAATAATAAGGTATTTCTACTATTATCACAGATAATGTTAATATCCTTAATCATCCAGCAATCAGGCTTAACAGCACTACTCTCTAATGTATTACCCATGCACAGACAGACCTACAATGGTGTTTCAAGACTGGATTCATTTCAGTTTTGGCCCAAAACAAATATTTATAATATTTCATATAACAATTCTGTAGCATATTTGATCCTCAAATTAGAGAAGTATAATTTAAAGAAATTGATATTCTATATTCAACATTAGATAAACACAGAAGAACCCGTTCCAAGTACCATAAGTAGATGTTCAGGTGAGTATGGCTAATAAGAATCATTCATAGACTTAATTTGGTACAGATCAGTGGTAGCATTTACAAATGTATGAATTCAAGTTTTAGGAATGTTTAATCCTTCCTTTCCAGGTTTTTACAAAGTCTTTGAATATTTGCCTAACTTTTCCTTTTCAGACTTTGAACAATGTACTTGACTAAAGTGAATGTATTGATTTGACTAAGACTAAGTGCCTTACTCTTGACTAAAGCGTAATGAAGTAAACGTAAAAGTAATCCTAAAAATTGAAGACACTGCAATTTTGCAGATTACAGATTGATCAAATCACCACTGTGAGTTTTATACCTTAACTGGATCCTAAGTTTCAAATGCTTTTGACGACTGATTGCCTTGAAGTAAATCTTTAAGCTGCAAGCTGGTTTTGATGTTATAGTTTGATAAATGAGAGAAATGGCTCCTCAGCCAGGGAAAGGAAAACCCAGGAAGCGTGGCCGAGGTGGGGCTCCTGCTCCTCAGCCAGGGAAAGGAAAACCCAGGACGCGTGGCCGAGGTTCTTCCTCTTCCTCCATGTGCTCCACAGTGCATGCAGCCTTCAGTGGACGGACTGTCAGGAGGAAAGTGAAACAGGCTGGTGTGTGGCAGACTAAGACTGTTCCCGTTCCTGACGCTGTGTTGGACTACAACCGAAGCATGGGTGGCGTGGATGTGTCTGACGCTTTGATCGGGTACTACAGCGTTCTCCACAAAACGATGAAATGGTACAAGACTTTTTTTTACCATTTTCTGGACTTTGCAGTGGTGAACAGCTTCCTTCTCCACAAGGAGCTGTACAAGATGAAGAGTGACCCCATCAGGACAAAGCCACAGAAGACTTTCAGGGAGCAGCTTGCTGCAGAAATGTTGGAATATGCTGAAGGCTCTGCACCTCCACCCCCCCCCACCACCACTCACATGCGGGCCCATGTTTTATGGGAAAGATGTCCGTATCAGGAAGAACTGCAGGAACTGCCATGATGCTGGCAAAAAGAGGGTGAAGACACCTTTGCACTGCGTGAAGTGCCAGGTCCCTCTGTGCTTGACTCCCAAAAAGAATTGTTACCAGGAGTGGCATGCCAAAATATTGTAACATTCAGGAGGTAAGTTATAAAGTCTACCTATCTAGAGTGTGGTTTTATTGTATAGTGTGTTTGTAAAATGTTTGAAATAAATCTGTAAAATGTTTGAAATAAATCTGTAAAATGTTTGAAATAAATCTGTAAAATGTTGAAATAAATCTGTAAAATGTTGAAATAAATCTGTAAAATGTTGAAATAAATCTGCTCCAGTTGGAGTCAAACTTCATTTTGTATGTTTTTTTTTTCACAACAGTTGTATTTGGATGGAATGAATACCTATAGTGATAATTCAAAGTAATGAAATGATTTTTACAGTGAAAAAGGTCAAATGGAACTGATGGTTCCCAAATTACCCAGAGGTGAGTCCGCCTGGACTTTATTTCTCTAAGCCTCTCTAAAAAGGTCAAATGTCACTTGTTTTCAATCAATCTTGATACAGGGTACTTATTATATGTTATAGTTTGGATTCCTAAAGCTTTTAGTCTGCCATCCCATCATTCAAGGCTGGTTTTCACTATAAGTCATGTGTTCTTTTTAGATTAGATTAGAATTGACATGTTTTTACTATGTTCCATCTGAATTTACTTTAAAATAAAAACATCTATATTGATTCTGACACTTCTACATCTCACAGATGTAACCTTGCTTTGAGAGAAAAGATTATTAATTTACCCCTTTTAGACTGAAGATATAGTCTTTGTTGTGTTAGTGGCATTTTCGAGCCTGAAAGCTGAAAAAGAGGCTCAGTGCTTAAGAGGTTAAGGTCAAATTACAGGGTTTCTCTTTTCCTGGCTGTAGGGATGTTTTTAATTGTCTGCTTATGCGGATGACATAATGGTCTTTGTTAAAAAACAAGATGATATCAATGTTTTAACTGAAACTGTGGCAACTTTTGCAAAATCTCATCTGCTAGAGTCAACTGGGGGAAAAGTGAGGCCTTAGAGAGAGGGCATCATTGACAGGTTATTTTTACCTGGGGGCCTTGGGTGGAAAAGGGCAGGGTTAAAGTACCTGGGTACTTATCTTGGTGATGACACGTTTTGTTTGAAACACTGGGACGGGCTTATAGAGAAAGTGGAAGGCCGGTTAAAGAAGTGGAAGTGGATCCTTCCAAACTTTCTTTTAAAGGGCGTATCCTTATTTTAAACAACCTTGTTTCTCCATGCTGGCTCACCGGCTGGCATGCACCGACCTGCCCGTAAACCTGCTGTCCAGGGTGCAGGCTCTCATGGTGGACTTCTTCTGGGACCGCATGCACTGGGTCCCTCAGAGCGTCCTGTTCCTGCCAAAGGAGGAGGGGGGACATGGACTGGTTCACCTGGCGAGCAGAGGGGCTGCCTTCAGGCTCCGGTTCGTCCAGAGGTTCCTGACTGGACCTGCTGACCTGGTCTGGAGACCCGTAGCTCGGGCCTTATTGGAGCGCTGTGGTGGGCTGGGTCTGGCTGAGTCGCTGTTCCTGATGGATCTGAAAGGATTACGCCTGAATAATCTCTCGGGGTTCTATGGAGGTCTCTTCAAGGTGTGGGGACTACTCAGAAAAGAGAGACCAGAGTGCTGTGGCTCACTGTTCTGGCTCCTCAGAGAGCCGGTGGTCCGTGGATCTCGTTTTGTGTGTGGAGTGGGGCCTTCTCTACAACAGAGACTCTGTGAAGAGAGGATCCTCACGCTGGGCCAGGTGGTGGAGGTGTGTGGCCCCCGCCTGGCCCCCGCTGCAGGCCTGGCCTCACGTCTGAGCCTCAGGTCAGTCCGGGTGGTCAGCCTCCTGCTGCAGAGCTGGAGACAGCAGCTCAGCCAGTCAGAGCTGGCACTGATCGCTGCTCACTGCAACGGACTGAAGTCTCCAGAGGACAATGACTCTTTTCCAGAGATGCGATGTTTTCCTGATCTCAGTTGTGAGGGTTTTTGGTTTTTGTGAAAGTTGAACAATGTTACTGATTTTAAGTTTAGCACCATGATTAGGAACATTTATATTTGGCTCCAAATAAACATTATAATATTTATTTAGTTTTCCCCGTGTTTACTGGCTTTAAAAAAAAATCCAGGAAATCTAATCTGTGGTGTTTTTTCACATTTTAATCAATTCAACTGAGTGGAAACGACATCAAATACAATTCAAATAAATACAAACATGAACACGTATTTTTCACGAGAACAGCAGAGAGATCCAGCTCATAGAATAAAAAGTCTTGCTGTATCTTTGAGTCTTTGGCTGAAAAACATTCGGGGACATTTAAAAAAGTTTTCCTGACGTTACCCTCGGAGATCTCCGATGTTTCAGAGTCTTCTGGAAGTTCACAACACACACTAATACCTGTACTTTC
>CM062267.1:1207171-1237171 GCA_031216635.1 Dissostichus eleginoides | reverse complement strand
GGTTTGCAATCCGCCCAGCCAATCAGACATAGGAACCTTTTTCTCCCACGACAGTCCCTGCTCTCTAGCAGGGACGGAAAAGGGGGTCAAAAGGTTCTCATGAACTAATTTTAGTTCCGGCTCTTTTTGGTGTGAACGCGACATTTCGGAACTATATCGGAACTAAAGTGGGAAAAGTACTGCGGTGTGAACGCGCCTCATGGTAATGTGTTTAAATATCCAAAGATATTCACTTTATACAAGTTTATTATAAATACGTCAATAAAAGTCTAAATATTTGCAGATTTTTACCACCTCATCGATAAGTCAATGTTACGGCCGCCGCCTCCTCTCTGCCCGTTAACCTTTCTGTAAGTGTCTGCAGCTGTGTATTATATGTATATGAGCTGTGCCATTCCCCAGACGCCATTGGCTGCCGGCTTCCTGTCCCTTCCCCGGTAGGCGTGACCGAAGATCTGGATTGGAGCCTGCCGGGCCGACTCTCCAATCCCCGCACACACCTTCCGGGGAAAACTACAAGACCGTGTGCACCGTGTTAGTCGGGAGAGGTCTGAATCTGTGGCAGACGTCTCCCGTTACTCCCTCTCAATTCTTTTTCCCACTTTAGAAGTGAGGTTTTCTTTTGTTTATTTTGTTGTTAATTATTTTGTTTGTGTACTAACTTTGTTAAAACTCTTATTTAAAGAGTCTTCCTTAGTTCCTTTTGTTGTTTTTTAAGCCTTGGTGGCCTTCTTGTTTTGATTATTGCTGCGTGTTGCCAATTTTATAGAGCTCAATAAACAACTTCCAATTTTCCAATTTCCAACTGGTTCTATGTAACTTTCCACTTTCCACGAGCCGGGACGTAACATACATGGGGGCTCGTCCGGTCCTGAAACTAATTTATGAATTCCTGGGTCTAGAAGGTGTTTTCTGATAGCTGTACGTAGTTGGTCATCATTGTATGCAGTTCCTCTGATGATGGCACTTTTTGACTTAGAGTCCTTTTTAGCCTCTCCGTCATTAGAGCAGTTAGATTGGTGTCGCAAAGATGACCTCTTTGATATTGCAAAACACTTCCATCTCACAGTGTCTAAACAATTGTTAAAACAAGAGCTTAAGGCTCTTATAGTAGATGAGTTGGTGGAACAATGTATCTGGCTCTGACCTTGAGGAAGGGCGACTCCTCCAGCATGTCCAGGAATTCTGGGAAAAAATCTCCGACCTCCTCGTCCACGGCCCCCACCAAACTGATCTGCCTCATGGGGCCGGAGCGGTACGTCCCGAGCAATCGTCCGGCTCACCTGCAACAGGTACATCGTGTTAGAGCCAGAATTTAGTTTGATATAAAGCCCTCTGATGCCGCTTTCACACCAACGCAGCTCCGTTCTGGCTCCTCTTGCGCTCTTCTGGTTCGGAACTGGTTTTCTTTTCAGCCTCCGTTTTGTTCACACCGCCCAGAGCCCGACTGGTGCTGCGTCATTGTTTGCGTCATGACGTTGCCGTTTACGTGCCTGCTCATAAAGCCAAACCGCACGGAAACCCTCACATCGACACCAACAATGGCCGGTTGTATTGAAGCGCTGCTCGCTTTGCTTTTGCTTTGCGAAACCAAATGGAATAATAGGACGACTTCACCGCGAACTTTCCATTCGTCACAAGCGACTTTCAAATGTTCTTTGACAGAGTCTAGCAAGTCATAATGTGGACTTGTTTTCGGACGACCGCTGCCACTCCGTCCGAGGTCTTGCTTTTGGTCCCGATAATCCTTCTTAACTTTTTTCAGTTTGTTGCAAATCTGGTCCACGGTTAAAGTTGGTAAGAACCGGTTTTCGGGAAAAGAGCCGGCTCCGCTGCGGTGTGAACAGGGAAAACTTGTGCTTATCATCAGGCTTTCGCTCCGAACCGGCCCTGGAACCGGCCCTGGAACCGGCCCTGGAACCGGCCCTGGAACCGCGTTGGTGTAAAGGGGCATGAGAGATATTTGGTTAAAAATAACTCAATGGTGCTCTAGGAGGAGATTCGGGTGATAAGGTGTGTGTGGGGGGGGGGGTTACCTTGGTTGGTTTAACACCCCCCCCCCCCACACACACAGACACAAAAACAAAATCCAGCACCACTCACTTTTACGCTGCTATGGACATTTTTGACTCCCTTTGCACATCATCTTTTTTATATTTATCCTGCTTACTTGAAGCAAACGGTTATTTGTGTGTTTTTTTCTATTATGAGTGTTCTTGCATCCGAGGGTTTGATACCTCGGGACTTTGGGGAACAGTATTTCGATCTTTCTGTGTGTACAAACATATTTTGAGATTGACAATAAATTGACTTTGACTTGACTTTGCTGATTGGCTAATGGTTACACAAGACAACGCATCGTGATGACATCACAAAGTGGCCAAAATCTGATCAGCTCATTTTCAGACAGGTTTTATAGAAATGGATCAAAAAGAGAGAGAATCTTTGTTCCTGAGACTTTCAGAGTCTCTTACACAGAGGGGACACATGTTGATGTAGAAGAGACATGAAGAAGAGGGACACATGTTGATGTAGAAGAGACATGAAGAAGAGGGGACACATGTTGATGTAGAAGAGACATGAAGAAGAGGGGACACATGTTGATGTAGAAGAGACATGAGAAGAGGGGACACATGTTGATGTAGAAGAGACATGAAGAAGAGGGGACACATGATGTAGAAGAGACAGGAGAAGAGGGGACACATGCTGATGTAGAAGAGACATGGAGAAGAGGGACACATGTTGATGTAGAAGAGACATGAAGAAGAGGGGACACATGTTGATGTAGAAGAGACGTGAAGAAGAGGGGACACATGCTGATGTAGAAGAGACATGAAGAAGAGGGGACACATGTTGATGTAGGAGAGACATGAAGAAGAGGGGACACATGCTGATGTAGAAGAGACATGAAGAAGAGGGGACACATGTTGATGTAGAAGAGACATGAAGAAGAGGGGACACATGTTGATGTAGAAGAGACATGAAGAAGAGGGGACACATGTTGATGTAGAAGAGACATGAAGAAGAGGGGACACATGTTGATGTAGAAGAGACATGAAGAAGAGGGGACACATGTTGATGTAGAAGAGACATGAAGAAGAGGGGACACATGTTGATGTAGAAGAGACGTGAAGAAGAGGGGACACATGTTGATGTAGAAGAGACATGAAGAAGAGGGGACACATGTTGATGTAGAAGAGACATGAAGAAGAGGGGACACATGTTGATGTAGAAGAGACATGAAGAAGAGGGGACACATGTTGATGTAGAAGAGACTGAAGAAGAGGGGACACATGTTGATGTAGAAGAGACAGTGTACCCTCTGTGTAAAGAGAGAGTCTCTTTACAGAGGGGACACATGTTGATGTAGAAGAGACATGAAGAAGAGGGGACACATGTTGATGTAGAAGAGCATGAAGAAGAGGGGACACATGTTGATGTAGAAGAGACGTGAAGAAGAGGGGACACATGTTGATGTAGAAGAGACATGAAGATGAGGGGACACATGTTGATGTAGAAGAGACATGAAGAAGAGGGGACACATGTTGATGTAGAAGAGACGTGAAGAAGAGGGGACACATGTTGATGTAGAAGAGACATGTGTCCCCTCTGTGTAAAGAGAGAGTCTCTTTACACAGAGGGGACACATGTTGATGTAGAAGAGACATGAAGAAGAGGATTTTGTATAATAGGTGAGCTTTAAACCCCCTTCTCCTCTCCTACTGAGAGTGGAAGTTGGCGATGGTGGTTGTCTCGATGTCCTTCTTCCGAGGATCTCCATCTTGACGGGGGTGTTGGGGAAGTTGAAGGCGAAGTAGTCCAGGAAGTCTGGCAGGAAGTGGCGGCACCGTGCACCACAGCGAGGGCGTAGAGCGCCGCCCCCGCGGTTCTCTGAGAACGCCAGCTTTAGGAACTCCTGGGCGAAAACGTCCATCTCCGCGGCATCGAGAAAGGACAACTCGTCGCCGTAAGCGTGTAAAACGGACCCCCCCCCGTTCGCCTGAAGCTCCTCGTGCAGGAAATGTCCCGTCCACGATCCGGTGTTTAGGTGAGAGCGCCGAATGGAGATGTCCTGATGCGACAGGAAGGGGAGGAGCTTCAACGGGAGGGGGAGGAGATGATGGGAGGGGGGGTCAGGGGTCACAGTCTGCACAGCTTTGTGGTGCATGTGGGGCTTCTTCTTCTTCTTTTTCTTCTTCCTCAGCAGCAGATACTCCTCCAGCGTTTTCAGCGTCTCACTGCGAGGCCTCGGGTCTACAAACAAGATACGAAGCACAATGAAGCATCCTTTGTGCTCCAGTCAATCCTCTCAGTAAACACAGAGCTGAATCCAGATCAGATGCACGCTGAAGGCTCTTTGAGCAGCTCTCACTGATCCTGCTGTGATGCAAGGAGCATTTCAGACTGGATCAGTAAGCTTCCACATTATTGTGCAACAGTTATTAATCTTGATATTATAAAGTTGTATGAATGATTAGGGTTGGGAACCGAAACTCGGTTCCATATGAGAACCGATAAGAAAATGCCGGGTACCGGGTACCCATACAAAATACACAATTTCGGGTCTGCTTAACGGTTCCTAAACGCGGTAGACCCTGTATTCCACCGGGTCCGTCTGCGCCCGGTGGAATACAGGGCGGACTGGCCATCTGTGTGTTCTGGAGAATCACAGAACGGCCGGTCGTCAGCGGGCCGTTGACGGCCGGCTCGGTTCGCTGACGGCCGGCACCGCCCTTCATTTTTTTAAATGGCATCATGTAAGTTGCGCTGACAGGAGACAGAGGTCCACAGTTGCCCCGCAGCGAGGCTCCCCCCATCCTCCCGTAGACAGTTCACGAGCTCAGTCACTTCATAACACCAAAGATGGATCGCGGTAAACGCTTTAAAGTGAGGCTCCACTACACTAAGAAAGAAAGAGACCAGGCACAGTGTAATGCCTGTTAATAGCTTGCCACAGGCGGAGCTCAGTTAAAATAAAGCACAGCTATTGTGCGAATCGAAACGGGGAATCGATAAGAACCGGAATCGATAAGCAGAATCGGAATCAATACATTTCAGACGATACCCATCCCTATGAATGATACAGAGTGCTTCTTCCGTTAGGGCAGTGGTTCTCAAACTTTTTCTGTCAGGCCCCCCATTTGGAGAAAAAAAAAGTCGGGCCCCCCCCAACATTTATTAAAATACATCAATATGAACGTGAGCATTCCTTTCAAAAAAATCACTTTGCTAGAACAGTGATAATAAAGCAATGCTCCATAAGTCTGTGTGCTCAAAAAATAAATACATAATACAATTGTGCAAATCCCTTTGCTAGAACAATAAGTTATAATACTTTGCAAAGAAAATGCTGATCTTTGGCCAAAAAGTGTGTCTTCTTATCACAGCATTAGTGGCTGCAATGAGCCGGTTTGGCTCTGCACATTTCTTCAAAACGGGGTCGCAGGCTCAGAGGCGGCGCCAGAGATGTCTTTTGGGGTGCTGTGGGGTACCTTGACGTTTCATAGAGGGTGCTCGAACATTTAGGGTTTCCCATGAATGTACCGGGCGCTACAGTGGAACGTTCTACTGCAACACTCCCCACACACACACACACACACACACACACACACACACACACACACACACACACACACACACACACACACACCACACACACACACACACACACACACACACACACACACACACACACACACACACACACACACACACACACACACACACACACACACACACACACACACACACACACACACACACACACACACAGTTACAATGAGGGCTCAATAATCAGCTCACGGCATATAGGTGTGAGCTGGGGTAAAGTGCTATTTTTATAGGTGGTGTGTGGACCTCACAGAGGGTCGCTCGCTCACGCAGGCACACAAAATGGCTCGTTCCACACACACAGAGCCGAGCTTGAATGAAACACAGAGACCCAGACGTAACTGTACTGTATCATATTATTTTCAAATCAATAATTTTTCAAATTATGATTTATTTTTTTTAAATTAAATTTTTCCTCCTGGTCTCTCGCCCCCCCTGTCATGCCTCTGCGCCCCCCTGTCATGCCTCTGCGCCCCCTGTCATGCCTCTGCGCCCCCTGTCATGCCTCTGCGCCCCCCTGTCATGCCTCTGCGCCCCCTGTCATGCCTCTGCGCCCCCCCCCCTGTCATGCCTCTGCGCCCCCCCTGTCATGCCTCTGCGCCCCCCCTGCCATGCCTCTGCGCCCCCCCTGTCATGCCTCTGCGCCCCCCCTGTCATGCCTCTGCGCCCCCCTGTCATGCCTCTGCGCCCCCCTGTCATGCCTCTGCGCCCCCCCTGTCATGCCTCTGCGCCCCCCTGTCATGCCTCTGCGCCCCCCTGGGGGGGCGCGCCCCACACTTTGAGAACCACTGCGTTAGGGTAAGTTACGATAAACTATAATTTTACTTTTACAGCAGGCTTCTAATTTTTATTTGGTGCCACATGTTGGTCCCTGTGCACACCTTGGACACAATCCATCTGTATTTCATTAAGATAAGACAAGATTAGATAAGATAAGATAAGATAAGATAAGATAAGATTAGATAAGATAAGATAAGATAAGATAAGATAAGATAAGATAAGATAAGATTAGATAAGATAAGATAAGATAAGATAAGATAAGATAAGATAAGATAAAAAGTACTTTATTGATCCCAATCGGGAAAATGTTTGCGTTGCAGCTTCATAAAAAGACAAGGCATTGAAATAATAGAAATAAACAATCCCAAATGCAAACATCTCAAATAGAAATAAAATAGCATTAAAAAAAGTAGAAAATATACATGTTGAATTACAAAGGTACAGAAACACAATACACAACAAACACATGATAAATGAACAGAATAATAAACTCACCCTTGCTGCTCCTGATGTGATCGTGCTTCACGTTAGTTTCAGTGTTCTCTTTCTTCAGCTTCAGCTCCTTCTCCTTCTTCAGCTGCAGCTCCTTCTCCTTCTTCAGCGGAGAGAAGCTGAACAGAGCAGGAGATTCTACCTGGTGCTTCTTCTGAGGAAGAGGAAGAGGAGGAGGAGGAAGAGGAGGCTGCAGGAGGAGATGGCAAAAGTACACACATCCTTTACTCAAGTAGAAGTACAGATACTCGTGTTCAAAAATACTCTGGTGAAAGTAGAAGTACTGACTAAACTTCTTTACTCAAGTCAAAGTAAAGAGGCTTTGAAATGTCCTTCAGTAAAAAGTACCCATAACTAGCAGCTGTTTTAAAGAGTACCTGACCTCCCTTTATATTAATAGAACAATAATGTCATTGTTAGCTAATGAATGTTTCCATGCTGAACAACGGCAACATGACAACGTTTTCATTGGTCCCTCTTCTTTAGAGAAGACCAGGAAATGATGGATACACGGATCGTGTTCAAATCAATAGGCACGCAATGACTCTAAATAATAATGATCACGCCACCAAACACACATTCAGACTAAAGGAACCAGCCTGTTTGGAACATGTAAGAAGTAGAAAGTTCAGGTATTTGAGTTCAACATGTAAGAAGTAGAAAGTACAGGTATTTGGGTTCAACATGGAAGAAGTAGAAAGTTCAGGTATTTGGGTTCAACATGGAAGAAGTAGAAAGTACAGGTATTTGGGTTCAACATGTAAGAAGTAGAAAGTACAGGTATTTGGGTTCAACATGGAAGAAGTAGAAAGTACAGGTATTTGGGTTCAAAATGTAAGAAGCAGAAAGTAAAAAGTCGTCAGAAAAATAAGTAGTGGAGTAAAGTACTGATACCAGAAACATGTACTTAAGTATAGTAACGAAGTATTTGTATTTCCCACCTCTGGCTGCAGGTGGAGGTGTTGGGGCGGCATGTGGAGGTGCTTCTCCCCGCTGATGATGCTCTGTTTGCGGGGAACCTGCAGCGGGAGGCTCCGGTGAATCTTCCTCTCTCCTCCCTGTTTCTCCGCTGTCAGCTCCTTCCTCTTCCTCTCCTCCTCCCTCCTCTTCCTCTCCTCCTCCCTTTCCTCGGTCCTCTTCCTCCTCCTCCTCCCTTTCTCTCCCTCCTCTCCTCTCCTCCTTCCTCTCCTCTTCGTCTTCTCCCGGATCAGTCTCTGCAGGTCGACCTGAGATGCCATCTTTGCACGTACAGAAAACATTTAAATGACCGTGATGCGCACTGCGCATGGGCAACAGCTGTTGTAGTTGTCGTGACGTGCGGTTGTAGTTCTTTTAAGTGTTTTGGGTTTGACGCGCATGCGTAAAACACGGAGCTGTGGGTGCTTGTAGTTTAAAATGTCGCAAAGCAGCATGGGAATTGGAGTGAAATGAGGTGGGCACGTGCAGAGCAGCACACACTCACTCTGCTGACGTCATGGTTACATTCCTCACAGCCATGAGAGGCAGCAGAGACAGAAATACAGACGTGCAACAGATATGAACAGACTGGCATTATAACATTGAAATAGACACGTGATGAAAGTATACTTATAAATGAACATATATAAAGAAGATGATCACAGAGGAAGTGAAGCAGCTTCCAGGGCCCTTTCTCATTTATCTAATTCCCCTCCTCGACTCCCCTCCTCGACTCCTATCCTCGTGTCTTAGTCCCGCCCACAGGAGATGCGAGCGGAGGAGTCGAGGAGGGAGCCGAGGAGAGAGGAGGGGAAGCAGCAGGCGGTTAGAGAAATGAGGGCTCCTCTCCTCTGAGCGGTCATTTTAAAGAGACGTCCATTAATGATGACAGGAGGCACAGCCGCCCTCTGTCTGATGGACAGATGTGTTAATGACGACAGGAGGCTCAGCAGCCCTCTGTCTGATGGACAGATGTGTTCATGACGACAGGAGGCTCAGTAGTCCTCTGTCTGATGGACAGATGTGTTCATGATGACAGGAGGCTCAGCAGCCCTCTGTCTGATGGACAGATGTGTTCATGATGACAGGAGGCTCAGCAGCCCTCTGTCTGATGGACAGATGTGTTCATGAGGACAGGAGGCTCAGCAGCCCTCTGTCTGATGGACAGATGTGTTCATGATGACAGGAGGCTCAGCAGCCCTCTGTCTGATGGACAGGAGGCAGCAGCCCTCTGTCTGATGGACAGATGTGTTCATGAGGACAGGAGGCTCAGCAGCCCTCTGTCTGATGGACTGATGTGTTCATGATGACAGGAGGCAGCAGCCCTCTGTCAGATGGACAGATGTGTTCATGAGGACAGGAGGCTCAGCAGCCCTCTGTCTGATGGACTGATGTGTTCATGATGACAGGAGGCTCAGCAGCCCTCTGTCTGATGGACAGGAGGCAGCAGCCCTCTGTCTGACGGACAGATGTGTTCATGAGGACAGGAGGCTCAGCAGCCCTCTGTCTGATGGACTGATGTTTCATGGTGACAGGGCTCAGCAGCCCTCTGTCTGATGGACAGATGTGTTCATGATGACAGGAGCTCAGCAGCCCTCTGTCTGATGGACAGATGTGTTCATGAGGACAGGAGGCTCAGCAGCCCTCTGTCTGACGGACAGATGTGTTCATGATGACTTATATATTTACTTTGATTCATTCACAGTGCGGTATAATGAGACAATAACAGGCTACAGATGCGGACACACACACACACACACACACACACAAATATTTATATTTATATAAATATAAATATACAATTGCAGATTCAAACAAGTATGAGAGCACTCTCATAATAACGTAAAACTATCAGACTGGATATATGCCCCCCCCCCCCCTCTCTGGTCGCTACAATGAGGAAATGAAATTACGGGTCAAAAGTTTTATTTACAAGTATTAAAAGTAAGCAGAGGACACCAGACCAACTGAGACCAGCTCCTAAAGCATATCATCAGGCTCCAGCCGTTGTGTATTTTATTTTGTGAAGCACTAAATGGTCTTAGAAACATCTGGACTCTTTGTAGATATCTACTAAACTAAAGCAAACACAGAGAGTAGGCCTGTTCTACTGAGTGATATATATGATACACACTGCTCTGCTTTCTGCACGGACCTCACAGCTGTTCTCTCTGGAAACATCGCGTCTGATTCAAGCAGTTAATAAAATTATATCCAGGGGATGCATGCAGAGCTGTGATTGGCTGAGATCAGTCCGGCCGTGCGTCACGACTCTTTAAACATCTCTGTTGCCGGAAATGCATCCTCTGAGGAGCCTTGGAGGACCGTGGAGGACCCATCAGTGTATCCTCGATTATAGCTCCTCCAGAGTGCCTCCTCCACGCTCGATGCTCGGTCCTCGAAGTGCATTTAGAGAAATTAGATTCAACATGGCGCGCTGAAATCCATTTCCGGGTCACTGCCGGAGGACAGAGGAGTCGAGGAGTCGAGGAGGGGAAATTAGAGAAATGAGAAAGGGCCCATGACTTCCTCTAGATAATAATAGATTCATTTAAATAAAGCACTCTTTAAAAACTAAACAAACTCTGAAGGTGCTTCACAGAAAGTGCCCATGCATTCATTTGGAGGATGAGGGCCATGTGGGAATTTTTTTAATATGACCAAAAGTTTAATTCATTTTTTGGGTTCTCAGATTCATGAGTTTTTTGCTCAAAGTACTTTTTTCTGAGAAATGTATTTTTTTTTCAGATTCTTGCCTTTTTTTCCTCACAATTCTTACTTTTCTCTCAGAAATGAAGTTTTCCTCAAAATGTACTTTATTCTGAGAATTATGACTTTTATTTGTATTTATTTACAGAATTTACCTTTTTCTCAGAGTTTTGAATTATTTCTCAGATTTCTGACATCTTTCTAATTTCTTTCTCAAAATTGTACTTTTTCCTAAGATTTGATTTTTTTTCCAGAACTGTTTTTTTCTCAGAATTTTGATTTTCGTCAGAATTCACTTTTTTCAAAATTCATTCAAATTGATAAAAAAAATGAATTCAGGATTTTTAATATTTTCTCAGACTTTTTGAATTTGATTTACTTTTTACTTAGATTTCAGAATTCTTTCTCAAAATTTACTTTTCTAAGATTTGACTTTTTTTATTTAGAATTGACTTTTTTCCGATTCCGATTGTTTTCTCAGATTTCGGACTTTTTTCTCCTAATTTACTTTTTTTCTCAAAAACGTCTCGTCAGATTTCTGCTTTCCTAAATCCACTTAAAAAAAAACACAAACGCTCCGTCCCGTTTTATTCAGTAAACCTTTATTTATCATGAACCGAGCGCCATGACACCCCATATTTTTTATATCACTTCCTCTCAAGCTCCCTTAAAAAAATAATGAAACCATTTACAGAGGATTATTTCTGCATGAGGCAAATATTTATACATGTGCTGTACAACATTTACAACTACCAGGATGTCAAAACTAAAAGATATGTCTTATTATTTATATATATAATATGTTGGAGCAATGCAAGGCCACGATATCAGAGAGCAGCCCGTCATATCTACAATAAATTACTTCTGATTATGAGCCACTAGATGTCTCCGCACTCCACAACAATCCCAATAAATTAAAAATATACACTTTTCATCTGGAAGGTAAATCCCTGTTTTGATTACATTTGATTCACAAAAGTAGATTCAGATTCTCACAATCTGCACACTGAAGCATTTTGTGACGACTCTTTCCTCCTTTTTCTGTAAAATGACCTTCATTTTTAGGGAGTCTGCATGTATGAGAACACAAACAGGACAGGTGTGATGTCAACATGTATTGGTTCTCACATTATGGATCATATAGTAAATAAAAAAATAAATCAGACGTAGATCTTGGAGGTTAGAATGAGTGTTTGTGCCTTGTGAAAAATATCTCTTTTTTCTGATCATTAATCTAAATGATGTGCCGATATACGTGTAATCACTTTGTTAAATCATAGAATATGTTTCTGGGGTTATAGTCCAGATCTAAAATAAGCTGGTAAACACCACACAGATGCAAACGTAGAAATAGTGCATAGATTCTTATTTTAACTACACAATCTATTTCTCACGGTGGCCGACAGGTGCAACAACGCCTAGGCAATGACCAGCATGGACATGTGTACATTACATTTCAATAAATTACATTATGCTGCATTATTAACAAACAGTAGAGGTTTATCCACAAGTATCTGGTCTGCTGATTGATGCATATGAAGCTCCTTCAAGTCAAAGTCTCTCCTGTGCATGAAAACAGTCCAAAGCTGCAGACGTTTTGCAGCTGATTTTAGGAAACGCTCCACTCTCCAGAGCTTCTCCCCTGGAAGAGAATCTGCTGTTTGAATCCTTCAAAATGACCAACATGGATTTGGTTTTTTTTTCTCACAGTGAGTCGCCTTCGCAGCAGCTTCAGATTAACCGGAGTCTCTGATTGGCACAAAATCTCAACCACCCCCCAAAAAAATATCTTCATACGGTACAAATCCTCCCGATCGGACCGAGGCGAACTGGGTGAAGAATAACAAAAAGAATAACTCAAATAAACCAGAAGTAGTGAGAGGCTACACAGTGATCTGCTTTGTCCGAGGCGGCAAACATACAAACATCCTTCAATGATGAATGTGCCCACAAAATGATCATTAGCATATTCATTACTCACCAAGTGTTCCCGCCTGTAAAAGAGGCTAGCTTTAGCGTAGCATGCGACGCAGAACGGTGCGTTTTTTTCCTAAGATTTTTATTTTTTCTCTCAGAATTTTACATTTTTGCTCAAAATTCACTTTTCTTAGATTTCCCCAACAATCATTCATCAGTGCACGACCCGAGCGCCAGGACAGATCTTCTTTCACTGATTCGTTCTCAACGCTGACTTTTTTCTAGGATCTGTCTTTTCTTTCTCCCAATTTTTTACTTTTCTCTCCAATTCTTCTGATTTTTTTTACTTTTTCCTCATTATTCTTGCTCAAAATGTACTTTTTATAATTCTCATCATTTTGACCTTTTCGTAGATAAAAAAAAGATTCTTAATATTTTCTCAGATTGCTGACTTTTTTTATTTCATTTACGGTTTCCTTCGATTTCTGGATTTTTTCTCCAAATGTACTTTTTTCGAAGTATTTTGACCTTTTCTCAGAATTTACTCTTTTCTCAGATTTTTGACATCTTTCTAATTTTTTTCTCAAAATTGTACTTTTTTCTGAATGTAAATCTTTTTCTTCAGATTTCTGGATTTTTGCTCAAATTCTTTTTTTCTTCTCAGATTTTTGAATTATTTATGAAATTTTTAATTTTTGTCTCAAAATGTAATTTTTTCTAAGATTTGACCTTTTTATTCAGAATTTCCTTTTTTCCAATTCCGATTGTTTTCTCAGATTTATGACGTTTTTATTTCATTTACTTTTTCCTCAGATTTCTGGATTTTTGCTCAAAATTCACTTTTTTTCTCTGATTTTTCCTTTTTTTCTAAGATTTTACTTCTTTATTCAGAATTAATTTTTTAAATGATTACTTTCTCTCAGAAATCTAAGTTATTCGACCACTTCCAGGATTCCAAGAGGCTCGTAGTTAGCGTAGCATGCTCAGCAGAACGGTGTTTAAGCATCAGCATGTCTTCATAAAGCTCCTTCGGTTTGCTGCTGCCGTCCAGTGGTTTCAGATTATTTAATAAACTCTTCTACGCTTTGCATTTGTTTTGAAATGTTTATGCTGGGATTCTTCTCCAACACTTTAAATAAAACCTCACTATTTAAAACACGGTTGGAAAGGGAAGCCTGGTGTGACGATGAGTCGCAGAAGTGTTTTAAAGCAGTGGATGAATGAGAATGATCCTGCAGTCGTTGCGTGAGACTTTTTAAAGCAGAATATGTCCTTGACTCATTGACTCATCCATTATGAAAACTGTTGGCGATGATTGGATGAATTCCTTCGTCTCACAGAACCACCTCTAGTTAACCAACTTTTAAATAAAGTTCTGATCAAGTATTTACTTCTGTCTCCCCAATTTCCTTCATTTATCTTCATTCTCTACATGTTTCGGAGTCTTTATTCACGGGATTCAGGGGATTTCTTCAGGCGGTTCAGGAGTCTTTTACATTTCATTTAACGATCATTTTACGGGTTTATATTCCTCTAACTCTCGCAGGAAGCGCGTCAGATATCTAGGACCATGTGAGATTTCTTCAGGACGGTGACCCACTTGGTGAGTAATTCAAATAAAATCTAAACGATCATTTTGCGGGTTTTACATCCCTCTAACCCTCTAACTCTAAATGTCTGCGTAGCTGGACTCCTGGTTGTGGATCTTTGAGGAGCTGGGCACCTTCCAGGGCCCCGGGAGATGGTGGGGGTCTTCTTATTGACCCCATTGCACCCTGGATCATTAATGCTGCTGCTACTTGATCCTCGGGGGTCTTTCTTCACCTCCTCCTTCTCTTTCTTCACCTCCTCCTTCTCCTTCTCCTTCGTTCTCCTCCTGCCGAGGGTCCCGTCACCGTCAGACCTTCCGATCCCCGGGTTTTTCTCCCTCTGCGGCTCCTCCTGGTTCTTGGAGGTCTTCCTGGGGCTCGAGGAGTGATGATGATGATGGTCCCTCTGACCCTTCCTCATGTCCTTCCTCACGTCCTTCCTCATGTCCTCCAGAGACCCGCTGTGTTCCCTCTCCGTCTTCCTGGGGCTGTGCGATCTGGATCTGTTTTCCTCTGAGGTTTTGGGGGAAGATGGGGATATTTCTGAGGTAGAAAGGGAGGAGGAGGACGGACCCTCAGAGAGTCGGAGGGGAGCGGCTACTTTGTCCTTCGAACCTGAGGGGACGAGCAACAGGAAGTGAGAAACAAGGTGTGATGCTAATGCTACGCTAACACAACGAGCAACAGGAAGTGAGAAACAAGGTGTGATGCTAATGCTACGCTAACACAACGAGCAACAGGAAGTGAGAAACAAGGTGTGATGCTAATGCTACGCTAACACAACGAGCAACATGAAGTGAAAAACAAGGTGTGATGCTAATACTACGCTAACACAACGAGCACAGGAAGTGAGAACAAGGTGTGATGCTAATGCTACGCTAACACAACGAGCAACAGGAAGTGAGAAACAAGATGTGATGCTAATGCTACGCTAACACAACGAGCAACAGGAAGTGAGAAACAAGGTGTGATGCTAATGCTATGCTAACACAACGAGCAACAGGAAGTGAGAAACAAGGTGATGCTAATGCTACGCTAACACAACGAGCAACAGGAAGTGAGAAACAGGTGTGATGCTAATGCTATGCTAACACAACGAGCAACAGGAAGTGAGAAACAAGGTGTGATGCTAATGCTACGCTAACACAACGAGCAACAGGAGTGAGAAACAAGGTGTGATGCTAATGCTACGCTAACACAACGAGCAACAGGAAGTGAGAAACAAGGTGTATGCTAATGCTACGCTAACACAACGAGCAACAGAAGTGAGAAAACAAGGTGTGATGCTAATGCTACGCTAACACAACGAGCAACATGAAGTGAAAAACAAGGTGTGATGCTAATACTACGCTAACACAACGAGCAACAGGAAGTGAGAAACAAGGTGTGATGCTAATGCTACGCTAACACAACGAGCAACAGGAAGTGAGAAACAAGATGTGATGCTAATGCTACGCTAACACAACGAGCAACAGGAAGTGAGAAACAAGGTGTGATGCTAATGCTATGCTAACACAACGAGCAACAGGAAGTGAGAAACAAGGTTGATGCTAATGCTACGCTAACACAACGAGCAACAGGAAGTGAGAAACAAGGTGTGATGCTAATGCTACGCTAACACAACGAGCAACAGGAAGTGAGAAACAAGGTGTGATGCTAATGCTACGCTAACACAACGAGCAACAGGAAGTGAGAAACAAGGTGTGATGCTAATGCTACGCTAACACAACGAGCAACAGGAAGTGAGAAACAAGGTGTGATGCTAATGCTACGCTAACACAACGAGCAACAGGAAGTGAGAAACAAGGTGTGTGCTAATGCTACGCTAACACAACGAGCAACAGGAAGTGAGAAAACAGGTGTGATGCTAATGCTACGCTAACACAACGAGCAACAGGAAGTGAGAACAAGGTGTGATGCTAATGCTACGCTAACACAACGAGCAACAGGAAGTGAGAAACAAGATGTGATGCTAATGCTACGCTAACACAACGAGCAACAGGAAGTGAGAAACAAGGTGTGATGCTAATGCTACGCTAACACAACGAGCAACAGGAAGTGAGAAACAAGGTGTGATGCTAATGCTACGCTAACACAACGAGCAACAGGAAGTGAGAAACAAGGTGTGATGCTAATGCTACGCTAACACAACGAGCAACAGGAAGTGAGAAACAAGGTGTGATGCTAATGCTACGCTAACACAACGAGCAACAGGAAGTGAGAAACAAGGTGTGATGCTAATGCTACGCTAACACAACGAGCAACAGGAAGTGAGAAACAAGGTGTGATGCTAATGCTACGCTAACACAACGAGCAACAGGAAGTGAGAAACAAGGTGTGATGCTAATGCTACGCTAACACACGAGCAACAGGAAGTGAGAAACAAGGTGTGATGCTAATGCTACGCTAACACAACGAGCAACAGGAAGTGAGAAACAAGGTGTGATGCTAATGCTACGCTAACACAACGAGCAACAGGAAGTGAGAAACAAGGTGTGATGCTAATGCTACTAACACAACGAGCAACAGGAAGTGAGAAACAAGGTGTGATGCTAATGCTACGCTAACACAACGAGCAACAGGAAGTGAGAAACAGGTGTGATGCTAATGCTACGCTAACACAACGCAACAGGAAGAGAAACAAGGTTGATGCTAATGCTACGCTAACACAACGAGCAACAGAAGTGAGAAACAAGGTGTGATGCTAATGCTACGCTAACACAACGAGCAACAGGAAGTGAGAAACAAGGTGTGATGCTAATGCTACGCCACCACAACGAGCAACAGGAAGTGAGAAACAAGGTGTGATGCTAATGCTACGCTAACACAACGAGCAACAGGAAGTGAGAAACAAGGTGTGATGCTAATGCTACGCTAACACAACGAGCAACAGGAAGTGAGAAACAAGGTGTGATGCTAATGCTACGCTAACACAACGAGCAACAGGAAGTGAGAAACAAGGTGTGATGCTATGGCTACGCTAACATAACGAGCAACAGGAAGTGAGAAACAAGGTGTGATGCTAATGCTACGCGAAAAGATTCTCTCTCTCTCTGTCCTGATCCATTTATATAAAAGTCTACACCTTCACAGAAGCCTACCCATTTGTTCACGAGGGTCCTTCAGCTAGCTGCTGGCGACCACATTAACATCTAAATGAAACTACATCTTGGATTTGAAATTACTTTAGCAATTAGCTCTTTGTTGATTTCATGTGATTAACATGTGCATGTTGGGATTAGCCGTGTTTAGAGCTAATGCCCACCTTTAACTAATGATATGTTTTTGCTCTTTAACGACATGTCTAGACATCATAACTTGTTTGGTCGTTGTGTTGTTGTTGTTGTTGCTGCAACAGAAGGACAGAATCCTGATATTCTGCAGACTCTCTGTAATACACCCTCTGTCATATCTGCCATGTTTCAGATCTGTATCACCCCACACTGACGGTTCAATCCCCCCCCCGAGCAGATAGGAGATGCACAGCAGCACTGAAGCAGCAGAGAGAGAAGAAGAGGGATGAGTTTATAGAGAAGCTGGAATGAGCTTTAGGATTTCTGGGATCAACAAATCAGAGAAATCCATTTCTAGAAGCTGATGCCAGTGAACACACACACATCCTTTTGTGATTCAGATCAGGTGTGTGTTCAGTGGCAGGTTTTGCAATAGAGAGGTGCAGGGAGGACGTGTTTACCCTGAAGGAAGCTGCTGTTCCCTCCACAAAAAGCAACGGGATTTCTCCAGAGGATTCTGGAAAATAGCTGGAAATAAGGTCTGTGGAAAACGAGCCTGTTTGATGAATGCACGTTTTGTTCAGGATAATCTCCACGTGTCTACCCTACTTTTATAATGTTGGAATCATAAATCTAATGTCCAGAAGCTAAATGCTAACGTGATGCTATAAAGGAACTACAGGCGAGTCCAGCAGCACGACTTCAACGTCACGCCAACTTCAGATCCATATTCAAACACACAGATAGATTCTAAATGGAACGAGTTGAAGCGTTTGTTTGAACAGTCTGCAGGAGGCAGGTACTTGCTCTCAAGCAGAACAGGGCAAACTAACTTAGAGGAGTGTTTACGTGTTCGGTCTAATGACGTACAACGTCCTCCAGACTTCTGTAGTCCTATTCAGCCACTTGGTAACAACCATCGTTTTTCAGACACGTCAACTCTTCAGAAATCCCCAGTGGGGTCACTGCTGATGGATTTAATGTCCTAGAACAAAACGTGATCCGTCTCTTTGTCTCAACCACAGACCTTAGTTCCAGATATTTTCCAAAAACTAGTTCAAAAAACCGTTGGCTCTGAGTCCAGGGAACAGGAAGTGGTGAAATGCTAACTCACTTCCGGGTTTTAGGACTCATTCCTGCACCACTCTATACCCCGTAAAAAAAAGAGTTTGCAGAGAGCTGGAGTTCCTGCTGCAGGAATCACTGCTACGCTTCAGGACAGCTAACAGGTTTCAGATCAGGGAGGAAGGCACGGAGAAATGTGGGAGGTAGAGCTTAAGGTTTACCGAGGTAATTAGAGACAGACGCAGAAAAGCAGTGAGGCCTTTAGTGATGCTCTGGTTTCATGTAGAAGCACAGGGTGGAAGCAGAGTTCAGACCTACAGGAGGAGAAGATACACGGTAGAACAGAGAGAGAGAGAAGCTACATGCAGACAGAAGCACCCTGTGTGTGTGTGTGTGTGTGTGTGTGTGTGTGTGTTCTCACTGTGGTCAGGTACAGCTCCCCCTCCAGCTCTCAGCAGCAGGAGCACCCTGTGTGTGTGTGTGTGTGTGTGTGTGTGTGTGTGTGTTCTCACTGTGGTCAGGTACAGCTCCCCCTCCAGCTCTCAGCAGCAGGAGCACCCTGTGTGTGTGTGTGTGTGTGTGTGTGTGTTCTCACTGTGGTCAGGTACAGCTCCCCCTCCAGCTCTCAGCAGCAGGAGCACCCTGTGTGTGTGTGTGTGTGTGTGTGTGTGTGTGTGTGTGTGTGTGTTCTCACTGTGGTCAGGTACAGCTCCCCCTCCAGCTCTCAGCAGCAGGAGCACCCTGTTGTGTGTGTGTGTGTGTGTGTGTGTGTTCTCACTGTGGTCAGGTACAGCTCCCCCTCCAGCTCTCAGCAGCAGGAGCACCCTGGTGTGTGTGTGTGTGTGTGTGTGTGTGTGTTCTCACTGTGGTCAGGTACAGCTCCCCCTCCAGCTCTCAGCAGCAGGAGCACCCTGTGTGTGTGTGTGTGTGTGTGTGTGTGTGTGTGTGTGTGTGTGTGTGTGTGTGTTCTCACTGTGGTCAGGTACAGCTCCCCCTCCAGCTCTCAGCAGCAGGAGCACCCTGTGTGTGTGTGTGTGTGTGTGTGTGTGTGTTCTCACTGTGGTCAGGTACAGCTCCCCTCCAGCTCTCAGCAGCAGGAGCACCCTGTGTGGTGTGTGTGTGTGTGTGTGTGTGTGTGTGTTCTCACTGTGGTCAGGTACAGCTCCCCCTCCAGCTCTCAGCAGCAGGAGCACCCTGTGTGTGTGTGTGTGTGTGTGTGTGTGTGTGTGTGTGTGTGTGTGTGTGTGTGTGTGTGTGTGTTCTCACTGTGGTCAGGTACAGCTCCCCCTCCAGCTCTCAGCAGCAGGAGCACCCTGTGTGTGTGTGTGTGTGTGTGTGTGTGTGTGTGTGTTCTCACTGTGGTCAGGTACAGCTCCCCCTCCAGCTCTCAGCAGCAGGAGCACCCTGTGTGTGTGTGTGTGTGTGTGTGTGTGTGTGTGTTCTCACTGTGGTCAGGTACAGCTCCCCCTCCAGCTCTCAGCAGCAGGAGCACCTTGCTGCCTCCGGCCTGGATCAGCTCGATGGCTCTGGTGTGTGTGATGCCCTGAGTCGCCTCGCCGTTAATCTCCACGATCTGATCGCCCACCTGCAGAACATCAACACGTTATTACAGGGGGAAGGAGGGGGCTTTGAGGGGTGTGTGTGTGTGTGTGTACCTGTGTGTGTACCAGCCAGTGGTTGCGTTAGACTTTTTCGTTGTCCGTCATTTTGACGGACAGGATCGTAAAATCTCCGTCATAATCCATTATTACCCGTCATTTTATTTTTCATGTTTTAATGATGAGACATATTTAATATTTATGTTTGGGTACTAAGCAGCACATGTTCATTCATTCCTTTTTTTAATGATTCATACAGAACTTTTAAGGACATGGAGAAAAAAAAAAGATGAACAGAGACTCCGACCGTGCGGTCACTTTTCATGTCAACACGAATATGAATGATTGCCATTGTTTGAAATGAGACAATTACAATTTAAAATATGAACAAAACATTTACAAGAACAACTCAATTGACCTGCTGTAGCCTAGCCTGAACTCAGACCTTCCTCCTGGGCCGCATGGATTTAAACTGGGACTGGTGCCCGCTTGTGCGTAGTCAAACGCATCAAGGGAGATTGCAAAAAACATTTTGCCATCTTCCCTCCTCAGCCTTAAACTCTTGCTCCCACTGAACCCGGTACTCCCGCTTCAACTCCTTGCCACTTGCTTGTCCCTCTGCTGCAGGCTGAACGTTGTCAGTTTTAGTCTTACTGGCTTGTCCTTCATCCTCCACTGCATCAATGCCTCTTTTTTCACCTCGTTTATCCACACCATCACAATTACTGGGCTTATTAAAAAAGCTTCGGACACTCAGCTGCCGTGACATTTTGCGATTGCTAAAGCCGGTTAAACAACGAGGTAATCAACGAGGTCAAATACAAGACTAGACAATAGCTACTTAATATGCACACACTCGCCACCAACTGCACAGGGGTGTGAATTACTAAATAATAGTTACAGTAGAGTACAGTAGATGGCCCTCAGTCTACCTGGCCACTAAGGATGTAATATAATGTGGGCCGCTGGTGGACATTTTGGCGCTGTTCCGAGTTGTGTTCTAATCTGTCAAAATGACGGACTGCTTTCAGATTTTTCCGTCATTCTTGGAAAAATTCCACAGACGGAAAATATTCGGTTAACGCGACCTCTGGTGCCAGCTGAGAAAAGGAATATCCCTCTGACAACACATCTAAATCTAATCTGAACATGATGCACGTGGGCAGAGGAGAGGCTGATATATTGCTTGTTTTAGGGAAGTCATTCTGTGTGTGTGTGTGTGTGTGTGTGTGTGTATGTATGTGTGTGTATGTGTGTGTGTGTGTGTGTATTTGTGTGTAGGTGTGTGTATGTGTATGTGTGTGTGTATGTGTGTGTGTATGTGTGTGTGTATGTATGTGTGTATGTGTGTGTGTATGTGTGTGTGTATGTTTGTGTGTGTGTGTGTGTATGTGTGTGTGTGTATGTGTGTGTGTATGTGTGTGTGTATGCGTGTGTGTGTGTATGTGTGTGTGTGTGTATGTGTGTGTGTATGTGTGTGTGTGTATGTGTGTGTGTGTATGTGTGTGTGTATGTGTGTGTGTGTGTGTGTGTCTCTCTCTGTGTGTGTGTGCCTGTGTGCCTGTGTGTGCCTGTGTGTGTGTGTGTGTGTGTGTGTATGTATGTGTGTGTATGTGTGTGTATGTGTGTGTGTGTCTCTCTGTGTGTGTGCCTGTGTGCCTGTGTGTGTGTGTGTGTGTGTGTGTGTGTGTGTGTGTGTGTGTGTGTGTGTGTGTGAGTATTAACTCACGTGGATGCGTCCGTCACTCAGAGCCGGTCCTTCCTCTGCCAGCCTCAGGATGAACAGCCCCATGTTGTACTCCTTGCCCCCCCGCAGGCTGAAGCCAAAGCCCCTCTGACTGCGCTCCAGCTCCACCACAAAGCAGCCCTGCAGGGAACATTATTAACGTCTGAATATCCAACACACTGTAACACTGAGGAACAGGGAATAACGGAGGTGGAGGCTCACCTGCTTGGAGCTGAGAGTCCCCGAGTCTCGAGGAGAGAGAGAGTCTCCGTTCCTGCTCAGAAACACACATTTTATTATGATGGAGATATTTGATATTTCAGGGACAAACGTACTTTATTCAACATATATCAGGTACAGTGTGTGTGTGTACCTGTGTGTGTACCTGTGTGTGTGTCAGTGTGTGTACCTGTGTGTGTGTACCTGTGTGTACCTGTGTGTGTACCTGTGTGTGTACCTGTGTGTGTACCTGTGTGTGTGTGTCAGTGTGTGTACCTGTGTGTGACAGTGTGTGTACCTGTGTGTGTCAGTGTGTGTACCTGTGTGTTTACCTGTGTGTGTACCTGTGTGTGTGTCAGTGTGTGTACCTGTGTGTGTGTGTGTGTGTCAGTGTCTGTACCTGTGTGTGTACCTGTGTGTGTGTCAGTGTGTGTACCTGTGTGTGTCAGTGTGTGTACCTGTGTGTGTCAGCGTGTGTACCTGTGTGTGTCAGTGTGTGTGTCAGTGTGTACCTGTGTGTGTCAGTGTGTGTACCTGTGTGTGTCAGCGTGTGTACCTGTGTGTGACAGTGTGTGTACCTGTGTGTGTGTCAGTGTGTGTACCTGTGTGTGTCAGCGTGTGTACCTGTGTGTGTCAGCGTGTGTGTCAGCGTGTGTACCTGTGTGTGTCAGTGTGTGTGTGTGTCAGTGTGTGTGTGTACCTGTCTGAGTAGTTGGGGGGCTGCTGGCCCACCGCTCTGTGTTGAGCTGAAGGACTCTGCTTCGCTGAGTTTGTTCCAGACAGGGGAGTGTTATCTGAAACACACACACACACATTGAGAAGAAGAAGTTAAACACATGCAAAACAAGACACACACACACACACTTTAGTTTGACACAGATCTCGTGATGCAACAGGAGATCTTGAAACCTCCTTTCGTCTATATTATATAAACTAATTCTGACGCTTTGAACCAAATCAACTCAACTCAAATCAACAAGTGCAATAAACCACGAAGATAGAAACTCAGCAGAAGCAGAAAGCTGCAGGACCTCAGCTCAGTGGGAGCAGGCTCCCTGCTGTGCTGATATCAGGGGGAGATTGTCCCACTAAAACTGAACATGCATGATATATACATGTTAAATATCTTTCTTCCTGTGGGGGTCTCACCGTCCTCCGGCACCACGGTGAGGGTCACCTGAGTGCCGGCCTCCTTGATGAGCTGCACGATTGTTGTGCGACAGATCCATGATGGAGCGCCCGTTAACGGCAGAGATCCGGTCGCCCACCTTCATCTGCCCCGAGCGGTCCGTGGGGCTGCCCTCGATGATCCGCCCGATCTTATGAGGGATCACTGCAACACACACACACACATTACACCTGAGAGAGTGTGTGTGTGTGTGTGTGTGTCACTCACTGATAAGGCGTGAAGCTCACTCCACGCTTGGTTTCACACATTCAGCCTTTAACTTCTTACATTTATAGATGTTTGTATTCTATGTGCTACTTCATGCTAAAATTAAATAATAAAGAGTTTTGCAAAACCGACAAATGCCAACCTCGCGTTAATACTTCTTCATATGAAATGATAGACCACATATGGGATGGAAACACTCACTGGCCACTTCATTAGGTACATTATTCATCTGAACGTGTGTGTGTGTGTGATGTGTGTGTCCTGACCTCCGGGGGGGGGCTTGTTCTTGGAGGTGAGGATGACGAAGCCGAAGCCCTCGTTCTCTCGTCGCTGCAGAAACACGTCGAAACTCTCCGCTCTGCAGGGGGGGGGCGGGGTCTGGATCCGGGGTGTCTGAGGGGAGCTGATGGAGAGAGGAAGAGGACCCTCCACTTCATCACCGTCTGAAACCAGAGACCCAAACAAAATGAATCCAAAGACAGTGTGTGTGTGTGTGTGTGTGTGTGTGTGTGCTGTTTCTGTTCACAGAGATGAATATCTGAGGGTAAACACATGGCATGAAGGAAAAGACGACTCAGCATTTTCCTTATTCATCTTCAATCCTTTGTCTTGTAAATCTGAAACTGATAGTTACGCATGTAAAATGGATAACATCCAGTGTTAAGCACTGCCTCTGGTGGTCAGTAAGAAGCTTAGAGCTGCAGGTGTGTGTGTGTGTGTGCCTCACCTGTGTGTGTCAGCTTCCTCCTGACGGTCAGCATCACCTGTCCGTTTCGAGCGGCGTTGGTCATCAGATCCAGGACCTGCTTGTGAGTCTTTCCCTTCACGGCGACCCCGTCGATGCACAGCAGCTCGTCTCCGGCACGCAGGCGGCCATCTTTCTCTGCAGCGCCCAGAGGCACGATGGCCCCGATGTACACCTGAGGGGGGGGGGGGGGGGGGCAGGTGAGCAGAGAGGGAGGGTTAATGGCATTATGGGTATTAATTGTGTGTGTTTGGCTAGGCTGTACATGCTTGTGATGAATGTACAACCGTTATTTTGTTGCTATCTTGTTTTTGAAAGAAATTAAAATGATGTATTGTGGTGACACCTAGTGGAACATAATTCACCTGTGGGATAGTGTTGCTACACGGACCCTTTAGTGGGAACACCTAGCTTAGGTTTGGTCATTCCTGCTAGCTTGTCATACTGAGCAGATGTGTACTTACCTTCTTGTTATTAATGGATAATAAAGAGTGGAACTCCATGCTAAATACACCGCCTCCGACTCCCTTTCATCGGCACTACAGTATCTTATTAATATACTGAACGTATTGTAACCCTAACTCACTCAGTACAATTTAAATGATGTATATTGTTATTAGTATTCTTTTTTCCTCGATGCACCATTTCAACAGGCAGAAAAACAACGTCTTTTCTCTTGTCCAACAGCAGAAATCCTGACGTCCTCAGGTCCCTCTCACTCATGTATTGCACCATGGTTCTCTGTATTCTGCCCCAGTGACGGAGCCTGGGAGTTCAGATCGAACTGTTTGCTCTGATTGTTGTTGCATTTTGAGTCTTTGAATCTTGAATCTTATTAGCTAAGTGCAGCTAAAGTATGGATTTGCATGAACCTGCTGTAACTTCTAACGGTTTTTAGAGGTTTTTTTAACGTTTGTGGTAGTGTTCATTTTATCAGCTATTTTTCAAGTTAGTCTTAGTCTTGTGTCAAATGTCCTAGTTTTAGTCATATGGAGAGGCGAAGTCCCTCCCTCTCCGGGGGACCTCCATGGGACCTTATTTCGGAAAAAGTATGTATTGAAGTCAATGGAGAGAGAAAGATTATCTTTGGATCCCGTTTGAATTGAGCCACGAATTACACACATGATGTTTGTCAATTTAAAAGATCATTTTGAAGTCAAAAAAATTAAAATGTGTCGTAAAACTGTGAAGTAACACTTTGTTTGTGTGAAACCGCTGAATGAACTACATCTCCCGTCTCGCACCACACACCCAGACGGCCGTCACGTTGGCACGTTTCACTTCTTTCTTTCAGAATGAGGCGGAAAGTATTAAAAGAGGAGAAAATCACTCCAAGTCTGGGCGTGTTGAGAGCTGCACACACACAAGGGGAGTTAGTCGGTTCCCTAAGAGCCAGCATGCGGGACCGGGACTCTGGGATTTGTAGTCTTTCTAGTTGCGTATTTTTCATAGTCTTATATTTCACAGGCATGAAAACGGGTCAGGGGTGAAAAAGGTGAGAAGGATATTATCCCTCTAGGGGGAACATTTTGAATATTCCATATTTTAAAGCATCAATCTGATGCATTTTGAGATGCATTTTTTTGCCAACCTGGGGAGAGCTGGAGAAACTTAACTTCAGCCATGAGTCAAAAATATTATGGCCTCCTTACTAAGTATTATGCAAGACATTTCATGCCAGCCTGTCACTGGGTCTAACATTTACAGTATATGAGGCACAATGTGGTAAGGGCTTAATGCAAATGGCTTAATGCAGATGGTGGACATGCTGTAACTTAACTTGTCTACTCTTCCATCATGACTGACAGCCAATACAATGTTATGTAATTCAGATTTTAATACATTTTATTGGCAAAGATAGCCTAAAACACACAATACAGTGGTTTCCAGGAGCCTTAGAAAACGGGATGGAATGCTCCGCCAAGGTTCCAAGGACCATTGCCTAGAACACCAATTATGTAATTAATGTAAAGCTAGTGTATTCCATGTTTAGGTGATGATGCTGCCAGTGACCGCAGCTGATTGTGAATAATAATAATAATAAATGATTATTATTATTGTTATAATAAAAATAACAATCTCAAAGTGCTAGTGTACTCTGTCTATGCTGCCTGTGCTGACTAACAGGCCTACACCACCTACCTCTGCATTTGCTATGCGGTTTATAACTGGTACGGGGATCTTTCCCTGGCACTGCTGCCTGATTGTTTCTGACCCCTGGTTGGCTTGACTCTGGCTTGCTGGATTCACCCTAGCTGATGCTGGAAGGAAGCTGCTGGCAACACTATGAGTGGAAGCTATCATCTGCACCTTCTTCTTGTGAACTTCCGTCTGGCAGTGAGCCTGCAGAGCATGGCTGCCTTTGTTAGCATAATTGATCTCTTTGTGGCAGAGAATGCATCTGGCGAATCCCTGCCTGTTGATTTTGATGAATACATCTCCTAGATGAAAGGACACCTCTTGCTCTTTTACTGAGACCTTGCCTTCCAGTTTTAGCCACGACCAGTTCCAGCTGCATTTCAATCCAGCATCCAGCTGTTTAACAATGGCTGAATCCTTCTCCCCTAACACACTCATTCTGCAAAAATAATGTTTGTATTAGTGTTAGCACTAACTTCTAGTTTAGCCTTATTGATAGAACGGTGGACCACTTTACCCTTCAGCCTTGTCAGTCCCCTCACCTCAAAATCATCAACACGTCCTGGAAAAACGAGTTGTAGAGATTTTAGAAAGTAGCACTAACATTAACCAGTTTTTCTTTTTTGTGATTTACCGTAAGCTATACAAGCTAGCATCTAACTTTAGTAACGATATCTAGCTAATGTTAGGCTAACGTTAACGGTAGCGTTAGCTAATCATTTTCCACCGGAGCTTTAGTGCTAGCTGTCTAACGTTGCGTTCTCTCCTGCTGTGTTCACATTACACATTCGTCACTACCTCCCCGAGTCGGGAGCGATTCATGCTGTGCGGAATCGCCGAGGCCAGGCGTGCTTTCAGCTTCTGATGGTGGTCTGGATCCCGCTCTGGTCAGCACGAGCGAAGCGAACTGCTTGTAAACCAATGATCAGGTCCCTTTTGGCACGCGCACCTGTTCGCAGTTCACTGAATCTCTGGGGCTGGTTCAGAGGCCGTAACGGTACGCACCGTGGAAGACGAGACCCAATCACTGCCGCTGAGAGACTCTCTCAGCGGCAGTGATTGGGTCTCGTCTTCTACTCGTCACCCAACGGTGCGTACCATTACGCCTCTGAACCTACCCCCCCCCTTAAATATTTTCTCATCGAATCTACACGATTCACGTAGGTCACCTATTTTGGTTTCAAAACGGCGAATTTCGCCGAAAGGTGAGTGATTTTCATGCCTGATTTCAACAGTTTTATGACAAACTGACTTTTTTGACATGGAAATGATTTTTTAAGATTGACAAACATCATGTGTGTAATTCGTGGCACAATTCAAACGGGATCGAAAGATACGTTTTCTCTCCCCATTGAATTCAATACATACTTTTTCCGAAATAAGGTCCCATGGGTCGGAAGTAGATGGGCGGGACTTCGCCTCTCTATGAGTCACCTTCATCCTGTTTCTATTTAGTCAAGTTTTGGTCGACTAAAAGTCTGAGCATTTTAGACTTATTTTAGTGAAAGAAAACTAACTATTTTATTCTACTTTATGTTCATGAAAACTGTTGACATGAGTCTTTTTTAGTCATCAGATTATAGAGAACATTTCAGTCAAACTAGTCGAGCCAAAACCAATAATATGTCATTTGTGTCAAACTTATTTCACAATAAGATGATATCTTGTCCTTATTTGATGAAACACAGGTTGAATGATGAAGAAAGCAGCTTTGCAGAGAGTATAACGCGACCACTGCTCCCAAGCACTGTTGTTGCCATTTTCCTTTCTGTTAAACAGGCTCTTTAGATCCCAGTCGTCCTGACTGTTCAGTGTGCCGCTGGCAGAGGGATTTTGGAAACGTTTTTATTTGGTAAACTACATTTTCGTCTCGTCCTTTTTCGTCAACGATATTGCATGCTGATTTCGTTACAGTTATTGTTTACTGACGTCGGTGCCGGCTCGTCATCGTCTCGTCATCGTCTCGTCATCGTCTCGTCATCGGCTCGTCATCGTCTCGTCATGGAAAAAAGGTCGTTGACGAACATATTTCGTCATAGTTTTAGTCAACGAAATGAACACTAGTCTGTGGGACGTACCGGCTGGTCGGGACCTTCTCCTCCGAGGACTCTGAATCCAAATCCTGACTCCTGTTCCTCTTGATGAAAACATCAGGTCCTTTGTATGAGCCGCTGCATAGAGGAGGGGGGGGGGGGGAGGGGGGGGGGGGGTGGGGTTCAATTAGCATGAAGAAACAATGAAGAAAAACTGAGTATTCAGCTGGATCAACAAACACCATGACCTGGTTTGAATGCTCATTCCTTCAGTTACTGTTCCTCACACTGATAGCATCATGCTCTGTGGGGGTTCTAATGGCCACACGCCAGTGGAAGAACTCACTCAGCTAAATGTTTCTAGGTTTTTAAGGGTTTTTAGTGTCTAAGGGTTTTTGGTGTCTGAGGGTTTTTAGTGTCTAAAGGTTTCTAGGTTTTTAGTGTCTGAGGGTTTTTAGTGTCTAAGGGTTTTTGGTGTCTGAGGGTTTTTAGTGTCTAAAGGTTTCTAGGTTTTTAAGGGTTTTTAGTGTCTAAAAGTTTCTAGGTTTTTAAAGGTTTTTAGTGTCTAAAGGTTCCTAGGTTTTTAAGGGTTTTAAGTGTCTGAGGGTTTTTAGTGTCTAAAGGTTCCTAGGTTTTTAAGGGTTTCTAGTGTCTGAGTGTTTTTAGTGTCTAAATGTTTCAAGGTTTTTAAGGGTTTTTAGTGTTTCTAAGGGTTTTTAGTGTCTGAGGGTTTTTAGTGTCTAAAGGTTCCTAGGTTTTTTAGTATCTAAGGGTTTCAAGTGTCTAAAGGTTCCTAGGTTTTTAAGGGTTTTTAGTGTCTGAGGGTTTTTAGTGTCTAAAGGTTCCTAGGTTTTTAAGGGTTTTTAGTATCTGAGGGTTTTTAGTGTCTAAAGGTTCCTAGGTTTTTAAGGGTTTTTAGTGTCTGAGGGTTTCTAGTGTCTAAGGGTTTTAAGTGTCTGAGTGTTTTTAGTGTCTAAATGTTTCAAGGTTTTTAAGGGTTTTTAGTGTTTAAGGGTTTTTAGTGTTTAAGGGTTTTTAGTGTCTAAGGGTTTTTAGTGTCTAAATGTTCTTAGGTTTTTAAGGGTTTTTAGTGTCTACGGGTTTTTAGTGTCTGAGGGTTTCCAGAGTCTAAAGGTTTCTAGGTTTTTAAGGGTTTTTAGTGTCTAAGGGTTTTTAGTGTCTAAATGTTCCTAGGTTTTTAAGGGTTTTTAGTGTCTAAGGGTTTTTAGTGTCTAAAGGTTCCTAGGTTTTTAGTGTCTGAGGGTTTTTAGTGTCTAAGGGTTTTTGGTGTCTGAGGGTTTTTAGTGTCAAAAGGTTTCTAGGTTTTTAAGGGTTTTTAGTGTCTAAAAGTTTCTAGGTTTTTAAGGGTTTTAAGTGTCTGAGGGTTTTTAGTGTCTAAAGGTTCCTAGGTTTTTAAGGGTTTCTAGTGTCTGAGTGTTTTTAGTGTCTAAATGTTTCAAGGTTTTTAAGGGTTTTTAGTGTTTAAGGGTTTTTAGTGTCTGAGGGTTTTTAGTGTCTAAAGGTTCCTAGGTTTCTAAGGGTTTCAAGTGTCTAAAGGTTCCTAGGTTTTTAAGGGTTTTTAGTGTCTGAGGGTTTTTAGTGTCTAAAGGTTCCTAGGTTTTTAAGGGTTTTTAGTATCTGAGGGTTTTTAGTGTCTAAAGGTTCCTAGGTTTTTAAGGGTTTTTAGTGTCTGAGGGTTTCTAGTGTCTAAGGGTTTTAAGTGTCTGAGTGTTTTTAGTGTCTAAATGTTTCAAGGTTTTTAAGGGTTTTTAGTGTTTAAGGGTTTTTAGTT